>RQSS01093790.1:0-12309 GCA_003846335.1 Cuora mccordi
TCACCCACGAAAGCTCATGCTGCAAAACGTCTGTTAGTCTATAAGGTGCCACAGGATTCTTTGCTGCTTTTACAGAACCAGACTAACATGGCTACCCCTCTGATACTTGACACTATGAAGTGTGCAGCTGCAGTATCATCATGACATGTATCTATGCCATGCCTAGAGTCCTAGCATTGTGAGATCAGGTAACTCAACCAATCACCGCTTTCTACTCTATAGCTAATTTGCTTGCCACATTTGCATTGCTTGTATGAGGGAGACTGCACAGATGGGGGATTATTTGGCCCAGGTGCTATACCCAACTGCCACCTGCACAAATCCACACAATTCTCCTAGCACAACACACACAAATCAACACAATCACCTACACAGAAACACCACTAACACATGTAATAACTCCAAACATCACCCTGTAGCCTAGAATGTCTGCTGAGTCGGTGTGAAGTGAAGGGGACAGATACAAACATAGCTAAATAAATAGTTTTATTTGGACTATCACTAGGTTCAATTGTCATTGTGATCTGTAATCTGTTACCATCCAATTTTTTAGTTCTCAGCCATTTTTGGTATTTTACACACACAACTTTCTGAATTACACCTGTGCAATAGCACAGACTTTCAGCTATTTGTATAGTAATCAGAATCTGTATACCGTGATAGGATAGAGGGATATTCTCGGTCTATAGTCAAGGTCAAGGACTAGCTTGCACAAGAAAGAGTGGAGGGAAGAGAGATCTCTGCAACTCAACCCCTCCTCCTGAAGGATTATTTGAGTCCCCCCCCCAACTCCCAAAACAAATAGATAACTCCAGTGCAAGGGTTTGTAGCTCACTTGTGAGTTTTAAAGACTTGGCAATGTCAGAATTAAATAAATTATTGCCTTCACAAGACAGTTACATTGCTGGCAACATGACTGCGAGTTTAGTGACCAGTAACTCTTTTGGGGGTTGAGTGGCATTTCATCATCCATTCTAGCTCATTCATGAAGCTCTTCTAACAAGCATTTGTTATCTGTAAATTGGATTAATTATGTTTTAATGGGTTAGTCACATAGACTACTGCATGAAAAGTACACTGAGATCACTGGACACGCTTCGCATGTTATCAAAATGTCCTCATTTTAACTTCAGTTTATGAAGTTCCTATTTAGGAAAATAATACCAAAACTTTTTTTTTTTGAAGACTTTAGTCATTGACACCAGGTTGTAAAGGTGTAGTTTTGACATAGATAGGACTCTTCAAAAATATTTCCAAAAAAAAAAAGTCTTCTCTAACGGTATTGAAATAAAATTCTAGATTACCCAGCATCCATACCCCCTAAACTGTGATCTCTCTAGATCTCATGAGCTAGACTGATAATTAGAACAGATCAATATTTTAATGAGACTTTTATAGGGAAGCTTCAGGTTCTATAGGCAGTAATCTTTGTGCTTCAGTAAGTGGAACTCGATTCCTTCAGTGTGGGTACTGAACCCCAGTGTGGTACGAGGGGGCACTGTGCTGCTGGAAATTTTTCAGTGCTACCAAATCAAGCATTTAAAATTATGAATCCGGTATCGTATATTGACTTAAAAATCATGAAATTTTAAAAAATAATAAATTTGTTTTGTCTTCTGGTATTTGAGCCTTTTGGAACTCACATTTTTAATCTTTGCTCTGCAACCATGAGGGCTAGAAACATATTCTAAAAAAAAAACAAACCCTGAGATTCTCATGACTCCAAGAGCTAGGGCTTTAAGAAAAACATCTAAAATTATGAGTTTCACAATCAAATCATGAATTGGCAACACTCCATCTTATGGATGAGACATAAGACCCAGGTCCAGACCTGATCACCAATGTACATGAAAGGCATTACGTAAATGTAAGATGATTAAATAAATGAAAGATCACCATAACATTGTATAGTCCCTTTGCACATACAGTTGTCGCTGCATATAAATAATACATAGGAAACTCACAAACAAAAAGCCACTAAAGTAGATTGGGAACAGCTTAACTAGGGGCTCATTAAAGCAGTTATAAAGAGGAGCTCATGGAATGCTGAGGGAAGGACCAAGTGGTGGTGGGGGGAGGAAAAAATGTGTATTTCCAACCCAAGCATAGTTCAGGAAGCAAGAGGAGCTGGGAAAATAAAAGGCTTTATACTAATTAAAAGGAAACTTTTAAATTAAGGACTGTGCATTTTTTATTTCCTAGCCTGAAATTATCTGTTGCTTGCTGTCTTTTTAACCATGCTATAGAAAGCCCTGGTTCTGACTCCCTGTATACTAGCCTGAGGTAGAGAAATGCTCTGTTCAGAAAACCTATGCACGCACAAGTAACAGGAGGATGTAGTATTTTTTTTCTTCCCTTCCCACCCCCACTTTATTTGTTGTTTTTGGCTACAGCCTTGGCCATGCTCATATAGAGCTGACTCAGAAGCAGGCTTTAAATTGTTAAGCAATACAAATTGATAAACTACCTATTCCAGGCATGGATTGGTGTGATGGGAGGGGAAGTGTGGAGAGAAATTGAATAAGGGGCAGGGCTTGGACTCAGAATAAGGGATTGGGTAGCATGGAACTGTGATACCTATTCTTGGAAATGAGGAAGGGGGCATTCTATGGACGGCAAATGAAAGGATGCCTGGAAGGGGAGCAAGAAACTGGTACGACATAGATTGGAAGGCGTGCTGGTGAGTGGGGAACGTGGAGGGAGTGAGCACTGGGGACTTGGAGAGCCTTGGAAGTGGGTTGCAGGAAATTTGGGACTGGAATGTTCAGGCTTTTTGTGCTGTGTAATATGGCCACTTTTCATATATATTTGAAAGTAACATGACGGTCTATCTCTTAGGTGTCCTGGAGCTTCCCATCGAAGGGTTGTACTGGAGAAAAGGAAGTCTAACAACCTGCAGATTGAAGCTGAGAATGAAAATGGGCCTAATCTGATAGATCACCCAGGCACTTTATCTCCAGATACAGACCATGCTGGGACGGGACCAGTGCCCGTGGATCAGAACTTTACACCAACTACTCTTCTTGCGTGGACAGATGAGCCTGGCCTTGACAACCCTGCCTTTGAAGAGAGCACAGTAGCAGACAGTATGTCGTGTTTGTCTTTTTTAATTCTCTGTTTGATCTGTCTAAATCAAACCTAGAAACTTAGTGACATAATTGTAAGTATCAGAGAGGTAGCCGTGTTAGTCTGGTTCTGTAAAAGCAGCAAAGAATCCTGTGGCACCTTATAGACTAACAGACGTTTTGCAGCATGAGCTTTCGTGGCATCCGACGAAGTGGGCATTCACCCACGAAAGCTCATGCTGCAAAACGTTTGTTAGTCTATAAGGTGCCACAGGATTCTTTGCTGCTTTTATAATTGTAAGTTTAACTCCTGCAAACAAATAACAAACCCTACATCTCCAACTGCTGTGCTTGTCCTATAGTGATTCTTATTGGAAAGTTAAACTCCCCCAAAGAGTTCTCTACTTGAAAATGTAGCACTTGGATGAAAACACAATTAGATGGGAAAGATCTATCTGTTGTTTTTACTCCAATAGTACCATACTTCTATAACACAAAGCTATCCGGTACTGTAGAGCATGTTAATGTCTCTGTTCTGGTCTGATAGCTACATTGAGGCAATGTTTTCTATAGAATTGCTGAATCTGGTTTCTAAGATGAGATTTTTTTTCCCCTGGATCAACAGGCTTCCCACCTATGGAATACTGTCCTGTTCGAACGAAAAGGCAACTGAGTAACTCCTGCATCCATCTGCATCGAACTAACAGTAACACCTCTAGCATCTGCGATATTAGAGAGGAAACACTGAGCCTTACCACAGAGGAAGGTGGTCTTTCCCCTTCCTTTTCCTGTTTGTAGCCTGTGTACTCACCATTCATTAGCATCCTCCTCTTCCATTGTAGCTGTCTGTGTTTGTGTTTGGAGGTGTGCTTGCTTCTTGCCTTGACCTTGTAAATCAGTGACAGCTGTTGCTGCCCTGTGGAACTGGTTAAGGGAGGGCTAATTGATAAAGAAAATTATTTTTAAAGGTTAGATCCCAAAGGATTCTGAATATCCTCTTTTTAAAGTAATACCTAAGTTTTCTCTTGGTGCATGGATACTGATCACTTATTCTAGGTCTTTGTTTTTCTTAACCAAGGTGTTTCAGCAAACAGTGAAGCCGATCCAATTTGTTTTATTTGTATTATACCATTGTCATCTGGTGTGCCTATATTGTCCTCCAATAATTTGCAGTGTTGAAAATGTACTGGAGTATGAAATATATTAACCTTTCTTTATTTGTTTCTTTAAACTTGTCAGCAACCCACCAGCCACCTACCTTGCCGGAAGGAGAAATCACTACAATTGAAATTCACCGGTCCAATCCTTATATTGAGTTAGGAATTAGCATAGTGGGTGGCAATGAAACTCCTTTGATCAACATTGTTATTCAAGAGGTTTATCGAGATGGGATCATTGCCAGAGATGGAAGACTCCTTGCTGGAGACCAAATACTTCAAGTATGGAATCTAATTAAATTGTCTATCTACTTGCATGCATTCAATCATTGCTGTACTTTGTTATGAGATGGTGGTAGTTCTCCTGCCAATCTGTGTTGTGTAAATGTTAGCTTTGCAATATTAGTTTAAAAACAAATTATTATTCAGACTGAGAAGAGTCTGTTATTCCAGTACTGATACCAATGATTTACATAGTTCATGGGGCTTGGCTTCCTATAATTATTTCTGTTCAATAGCTTTTAAAATGGATAAGAAAGACTGAGTGTATTATTTTCTATTTTTAATGGTCTAAGGCTCTCCTCCTCTTCTTTTGAGGTATAGGCACCCCCTCCGAAGAAAGCAAAGGTTATTTTTGGTTAGGAAGTTAATTTAATTTGCCTTTTGCAATTGCATTTGTGAGTTACAGGATTGATTTTTGCCTTGTTTATTATGCTAACTAGGTTGTCATGTTCCCTTCAGCTGCAGCTTCCTTGCCATTTCTTGTTACTTGAAATCAACAATTATGTTTAAAAACAAAAATGTTGTGGTGAAGTCCTTCACTGATATGATTTGAAATGTTCTGATATGAATATTAGGGTTATTTTTCCTATTTAAAATTAACAGATAAAATAACTTTGGTTATTATCTTTTATAATTATATAATAAATCTAGAAGAATGCGGAAATAGCAAAAGAAAGTATTAAAAGCTCTGGTTCTGTTTTATTTTAAATGAGTTCTTTAATTTTATTTTCAGCTACTTTAAATATTGCTGTCCTTTGGATCCGACATACCATAGTAAATGCCCCCTCATTGCCAACTCTGGACAATTACACCTTTTACACACACACACACACACACACACACACACACACACACACACACACAGATATAGATATATATATATATATATATATATATATATATACAAAATCCAACAGGTAGACGTGGTTGGGAAATTTTAGTATCCTTTAAATAAAATTAGCATGGACTTCAGAAAATAAAACCTTCCTTTCCTGACGTTAGAGAAACCAGCCCTTTTACTACCACAGAGTATTATGACAGAGGTTGGCAAAAAGTAACCCAAGCTATGTTCAAAACCAGGCAATTGCAGGTATTGGTTGGATACTATATCCAGTCACTAACCCCAGCAGCCAGTGAGAGCCTTTCAGTAATCAGCTGTGCCATGAGCTGCCAGAATGGTGAGCCTCTTGAAGTGATAGAAATTCTTGTTGTTGAGCAGCTGGCAGTTATGGTTCGAAAAGCTATAAGTATCTGTCAAGTGACTCTAGATGGGAAAAAAATGGAATTGCCGTGTAGAGACCCTGTAGACCTGATAACACTGAAGCTCTGCAAACTCTGAAAGCAAGTTCAGTAGAATCCCCTTGCCGTTGTAAGAAGGGCATATAGAAGCAGGGTGTGGAGAGGTGCAGAAGACACAAACCAGACTCTGTGGAAGACCTAAGGGCCTCCTTGCTCAGAATTGGCCTGCATTGGTGCTAAGCTGGCTCATGAAATTTACTAGGCTTGGCCTTTGCAGACCAAAACTAGGTATTGTGTTGCATGCAGTTATATGTTCATGCTTTAGTGGTGGACAGTTGAAGATCTCTTCAGAGAGCGTTATCTGAGAAATTTAGACAAGCTGGATATGACTGTAAGGTGAACTTTAACACTTCTTGCCCACCCAAATGGAGAAGTATTTTCTTCTTCTTCGAGTGATTGCTCCAATGCATTCCAGTTAGGTGTGCGCGCCGCGCGTGCACGGCATCTCCGGAACATTTTTACCCTAGCAACTCAGGCGGGCCGGCTGGCGCCCCCTGGAGTGGCGCCGCTATGGCGCCTGTTATATACCCCAGCCGGCCCGTCCGCTCCTCAGTTCCTTCTTGCCGGCTACTCCGACAGTGGGGAAGGAGGGCGGGTCTGGAATGGATTGGAGCAACACATCTCGAAGAACACCAGTTACTACAGGTGAGTAACCGTCTTTTCTTCTTCGAGTGATTGCTCCAATGCATTCCAGTTAGGTGATTCCCAAGCCTTACCTAGGCGGTGGGGTCGGAGTGAGACGTGGCGGAGTACAATACCGCGGAGCCGAAGGCTGCGTCGTCTCTGGATTGCTGCACCAACGCGTAGTGGGAGGCGAAGGTGTGGACCGAAGACCAGGTGGCCGCTCGACAGATGTCCTGAATGGGGACCTGGGCCAGGAAGGCTGTAGACGAGGCTTGCGCTCTCGTGGAGTGAGCGGTGAAGCGGCCCGGGGGCACGCGAGCCAGCTCGTAGCATGTTCTGATGCTGTGCGTGACCCAGGCGGAGATGCACTGGGAGGAGACCGGCTCGCCCTTCATGCGATCGGCGACTGCTACGAAGAGCTGTGTGGAACGCCGAAACGGCTTTGTCCGCTCGATGTAGAACGCCAGCGCCCTACGGACGTCGAGGGTGTGGAGCTGTCTCTCCCGGGGCGAAGCATGGGGCTTCGGGTAGAAGACCGGGAGAAAGATGTCCTGATTAAGGTGGAAGGCCGAGACCACCTTTGGCAGGAAGGCCGGGTGCGGACGGAGCTGCACCTTATCTGCGTGGAAGACGGTGTATGGTGGACCCACCGTGAGCGCCTGGAGCTCCGAAACTCGTCTCGCCGATGTTATGGCGACGAGGAAGGCCGTCTTCCAGGAGAGGTACAGGAGAGAGCATGTGGCCATAGGCTCGAATGGTGGGCACATGAGTCTGGCCAGGACGAGGTTCAAGTCCCAGGATGGGGCAGGACGTCGAACCGGCGGGTACAAGCGGTCGAGCCCCTTCATGAAGCGGGAGACCATAGGATTGGAAAAGATGGATCTACCCTCCACCGATGGACGAAAGGCCGACACAGCTGCTAGGTGGACGCGCAAGGAGGAGACCGCAAGACCTTGCTCCTTAAGGTGCCAGAGGTAGTCCAGGATGGTGGGGACAGGAACCTCGAAAGGGTTGAGGCCTCGGCCGTCACACCAGAGCGCGAATCTCTTCCATTTCGCCAAGTAGGTGGAGCGAGTGGAAGGCTTTCTGCTCTCCAACAGGACTTGCTGCACGGCAGCCGAACAGTCCCTCTCTGCGCGGGTCAACCACGCAGGTACCAGGCTGTAAGATGGAGGGACTGCAGGTTCGGATGGTGGAGCCTGCCGAAGTCCTGCGTGATCAGGTCCGGCCACAACGGGAGCGGGATGGGATCCCGAACGGAGAGCTCGAGGAGCAGGGTGTACCAATGCTGCCTCGGCCAGGCCGGAGCCACGAGTATGACTGTGGCGCGATCCCTCCGCAGCTTCTGGAGCACTCTGTGAACGAGCGGAAACGGAGGGAAGGCGTAGAGGAGGTGAGTCTGCCACGGATAGAGGAAGGCGTCCGACAGAGAGCCCGGCGAGTGACCCCGGAACGAGCAGAATTGGAGACACTTCCTGTTCGCCTTGGAGGCGAAGAGGTCGACCCGGGGAAACCCCCACCTCTGGAAGATTGTGTGAGCAACGTCGGGACGAAGGGACCACTCGTGGGAGAGAAACGACCTGCTGAGATGGTCGGCCAGCGTGTTCTGGACTCCCGGAAGAAAAGACGCTTCTAGGCGAATGGAGTGGGCGACGCAGAAGTCCCACAGGAGGATCGCTTCTTTGCAGAGGGGAGAAGAGCGTGCCCCGCCCTGCTTGTTCACATAGTACATCGCCGCGGTGTTGTCCGTGAGTACTGTGACACAACGGTATTCCAGGCGGGAGCAGAAGGTTTGGCAGGCGAGACGGATGGCGCGGAGCTCGCGGACATTGATATGAAGCGCGAGCTCCTGGGGCGACCAAAGGCCTTGGGTGTGAAGGTCGTCCAAGTGAGCTCCCCACCCGAGAGCTGAGGCATCCGTGGTCAGCGTGGCGGATGGGCGAGGAGGATGGAATGGGACTCCTGCACACACGAGCTCCGGGTTGAGCCACCAGCGGAGGGAGTCGAGGGCCGTCCTGTTGACCGTGACCACCATGTCGATGGGGTCTCGATGAGGTCGGTACACCGTCGCGAGCCAGGACTGGAAGGGGCGCAGATGAAGTCGCGCATGTGCGGTGACGTAAGTGCAGGAGGCCATGTGACCCAGAAGGCGCAGGCAGGAGCGCACTGTTGTGGTCGGGAAAGCGACGAGGTCCCGGATGATGGATACCATCGCCTGGTGCCGGGCGGTAGGAAGGGAAGCCCTGGCGACCGTGGAGTCGAGAACCGCTCCGATGAACTCCAGCCGCTGCGTCGGGACCAACGTGGACTTCTCGGTGTTGATGAGAAGACCGAGCCGTCGAAAGAGAGACAGAACCTCTGCCATCTGCTCTATCAGGAGCCGACGGGACTGAGCTCGGATCAGCCAGTCGTCGAGATACGGGTAGACGTGTATCTGACGACGGCGGAGGGCTGCGGCAACCACTGCCATGCATTTTGTGAAGACCCTCGGCGCCGTGGAGAGCCCGAAAGGCAACACGGCGAACTGGTAGTGGGAGTTGTTGACCACAAACCGGAGGTAACGTCGATGAGGAGGGTAGATTGCGACATGGAAGTAGGCATCCTTCATGTCGAGGGCGGCAAACCAGTCTCCCGGATCCAAGGAGGGAATGATGGTCCCCAGGGTGACCATGCGGAACTTGGGCTTGAGCAGGTATTTGTTCAGCTCGCGAAGGTCCAGGATAGGACGTAGCCCGCCTTTCGCCTTGGGGATGAGAAAATAACGGGAGTAGAATCCCCTGCCCCTTCTCTCCAGAGGCACTGCCTCTATGGCACCCACGCTCAACAGAGTCTGGACCTCTTGCAGGAGGACTTGCTCGTGAGAGGGGTCCCTGAAGAGGGACGGGGAGGGTGGGTGGTAAGGAGGGGGCGAAACAAATTGGAGGCGGTATCCCGAGTGGACCGTCTGGAGTACCCAGTCGTCCGATGTTAAACGGGACCACGCAGAAAGGAAATGTGAAAGGCGGTTGAAAAAGACACGGGAAGGATCCGGTAGGGAGAGTGACGGGCCGTCCTCGACCGTCCCGTCAAAAGGCCTGCTTGGCTCCCTGAGGGGGTTTGGAAGCGGCCTGGCCCTGGTTGCGCCGGTTACCGGACGGACGACGGCGATTTTGGGGTGGTCGTCGGGCGGCATAGGGGCGATAGCGCTGTTGGTAGCGGGCTGGTTGTGGCCGGAATGGCCTACGCTGCGTGGCCGGCGTGTGCATGCCAAGGGTGCGGATGGCAATGCGCCCGTCTTTTAAGGTCTGTATGCGCGAATCAGTCTTTTCGGAGAACAGACCTTGCGTGTCGAAGGGTAGGTCCTGCAAAGTGTACTGCACCTCCGGTGGTAAAGTGGAGGCCTGCAGCCATGAGATGCGTCGCATCGTAATTCCTGTTGCTATTGTCCGCGCACCCGAGTCAGCCGAATCGAGGGCCGCCGTAATGGAAGATCGTGAGGACTTTTTCCCCTCCTCGAGCATCGCCGAAAACTCCTGACGGGCGGTCGTCGGAAGGAGCTCGGTAAATTTTGCCAAGCATGTCAAAATGTCAAAGACATACCGGGCCAGGACAACCATTTGGTTGGCTATTCGCATCTGGAGGCCACCCGCAGAGTAGACCTTACGGCCCAGGAGGTCCATCCGCTTAGCGTCTTTCGACTTGGGGGCCGGGGCCGGTTGACCATGGCGTTCTCGGTCATTAACCGATTGGACAACTAGCGAGTCCGGGGTTGGATGAGAGTACAAATACTCGTAGCCCGTGGGGGGGACAGAGTACTTACGTTCCACCCCTCTGGCCGTGGGAGGGATGGACGCGGGCGATTGCCAGAGCGTGGTAGCGTTCTTCTGTATGGTCTTAACAAAAGGTAACGCCACGCGCACGGGGACGTCGGAGCCGACCACGTTGGTGATAGGGTCCTCATCCTCTTGTACCTCTGCCACCGGAATGTCCATGGCTGTCGCCACCCGGCGAAGGAGGTCCTGGTGGGCCTTGAGGTCTATAGGGGGGGGGTCTTTCGCAGAAGCCCCAGCCACCGCCTCGTCCGGGGACGACGATGAGGACCTGGCCTGTCCGATCACCTCCATGGGAGGAGCTGTCGACTGCGCCTCGGCTGGGTCTGGCTGTACCGGGGACTGGCGGTCCCGCGGTACCGAAGGCTCGCGTGGAGGCGACGGTGGCGGGCGGCTGACCGTCGCTTCAGGGACTCTGCGCTCAGCGGTCACGTCTCTCGGGGGAAACGGAATGCCTTGTGCCTCATGTTGCCCCCAGGGGACCCAGAAGCCCCACTGTTGAGCCCCCTGAGGGTGGCCATGGGGGGTCGGTGGCAGTACGTCGGTGCCGTCAGCGCCCGAGGCGACGGATGCTGTACGAGAGGGCCATGGAGGCGCGGAGGCAGAGCCCGATGGGATGACGGAAGGCTGTGACCTGTCTCTCGATGGCCTGGAGGACCGGTGCCTGTCCGTCCGGTACCGGGACGGTGACCGGGACCATCGGCCACCGCGGTGCCGGGAGCTCGACCGGTGCCGGGAGCTCGACCGGGAGGCCGACCTGCGGGACCGGCTGCGGGAGTATCGGTGCCGGGAACGGTGCCGGGCCGGAGACCCCCGGTGTCGTCGGCGCGACGGCGACCTGGACCTGGATCGGTGCCGGGAGTGCGACCGGTACCGGGATGTCGATCGGTACCGGGACTGCGACCGGCGGCGAGATGGCGATCGGTACCGGGATGGGGATCGGTGCCGAGAGCGAGAGCTGCGGCGGGTCCGCGAACGTGAGCGGGACCGCGAGCGTGTTCCGTGCCGGCGGTCCGGAGAAGGAGGCCGGACCATCATCGCCGGTTTCCCTGCCGACTGCACAGTCCGCACCGGCGGTGCCGGGGGCCGGAGGCTCGGTGCCTCTAAGAGCTTAATGAGCTCACGCGCAGAGGAGTACGTCTCTGGCGTCGTCGGCAGCTCTGGCTCGACCACGGGCGGTGCCGGGGAGCGTGGCGGTGCCGGACTCGACGGCCGTTGTAGCGCCGGAGTCAACGGCACAGTGTCTGCCTTGCGCCCCGCAGCCGCGGGGGGCGCCGGTGGCACGATCATCTTAGCTGAGTCCTCTGCTCTGGACTTAGCTATGGCCTTTGCCAGCCTTTTCTTCCCTGCCGGCGAAAGCGAGCGGTGGCGTGCTTTCGGCGCCGCTGACTGAGTTGGCGGGACCGCGGTGCCGGAACGGCGTGGGGCCGCCGGTGCGCTCCGCGCCGAGGAGGCTTTCGGTGCCGGCGCGGCCGGTGCCGGAGGTTGGAGCGACGCCTCCATCAGGAGCTGTTTAAGCCTGTGGTCCCGGTCTTTGCGTGTCCTGGGCTTAAAGGCAGTACAGATCGCGCACTTGTCCGTACGATGGCTTTCTCCGAGGCAACGGAGGCAGGCGTCGTGTGGGTCTCCAACAGGCATAGGCCGTTGACAAGTAGCGCAGGGCTTAAAGCCCGGTGCCCTGGGCATGAGCCCGCACCGGGGCAGGGAAGGGAGGGGAAACCCCCCTTAACCTTAACACTAAATCTACAAACTAACTATAAACTTTAACGACTATTACTATTTAAACAACTACAATATATATATACAGAGAGAACAACGAGAGCTAGGGCAGTGGAGGGCAAGTAGCGCTCCACAGTTCCGACCGGCCGTCACGGGCGGTAAGAAGGAACTGAGGAGCGGACGGGCCGGCTGGGGTATATAACAGGCGCCATAGCGGCGCCACTCCAGGGGGCGCCAGCCGGCCCGCCTGAGTTGCTAGGGTAAAAATGTTCCGGAGATGCCGTGCACGCGCGGCGCGCACACCTAACTGGAATGGATTGGAGCAACACATCTCGAAGAACACCAGTTACTACA
>RQSS01093792.1:0-12388 GCA_003846335.1 Cuora mccordi
CCATCTTTGAATCCACAAGCTCAAAGTGGGGGTGAGATCCCAGGACATGGTGGCAGCGGAGTTTCGAACCCATTGTTAGAAGGAGTTTTTTTCAGCTGGGCTACGCTGAAGGGGGCTATTCTCTTCTTCTAGAGCAGGAAGCAACCTGAGAGAGGAAGAGGGAGTTTACAAGTATTCAGTTTCTAACTGGTATTGTTAGAAGAAATCTTCAGCAGTTGGCTGGAGGGAATTAAGTTTTCCAGCAGGCTTTGTTGGAAGCAGATTTCTTTCTTGTTGCTTGGACAGGCAGCTTGAGGAAAAGGCAGTTTTCAAGCAGTTTTCAGGGTTAGAAGCAGTTTCAGCAGTTTGGCTGGAGGGAATTAGTTTTTCTAACCAGGCTTTGTTATAGGAGACCCCATACGGAGAGGGTACTTAGCAATTTGCAAAAGACAGTGGCAAAACAGGTTTTTCCACCTTCTTGGAAGCCAGGAGGGGGAAATTTTTTTTTTTTGGAAACAGATTTTCAGCTGGGTTTAGCTGAGGGAAGTAAGGTTCTAACAAACTTTCTTAGGAAAACACTTTTTTTTTCTTCTTCTTTTCTTTTTTTTCCCCTTTTTTCTTGTAAGGTTTTTCTAACAAGGCTTTTGTTAGGAAGGACCCCTACTGGGAGAGCATTAGAAATTGCTAAAGGCAAGTTACCAAACCAGGTTTTCTAGTTTCTTGTAAGCCAGCAACAAGCAAACACCATTTGCAAATCAAAAGCTTTTGTTTCTTTCTATTCAATCGCTAGTAGACAGGGTAGGCATTGGGAAGCAAGCAACCCAATTCCCTGACTGCAGAGGGGTGTGGCCAGCACCAGAAGGCACTGTTCCCCATCCCAAGAAATTTCCCACCTACATGGCAGGTGAGAACACTGAGGCCTTCTTGAAAATTTTTTAAAAGGACCTGCCATGGGTACAGCATCCCTGAAGACCAGTACAAGGACTGGTCAGGAAAGTGGACTTTTGCTGTCTATAACAATTATTCCATCCCCATGCTACTGGGGGAAGACTTGGCCAACCATGTGCAGCTGGCCAAGAGGGGGGGAGTGGTCACCCGCAGCCAGGCGAACAAGCAGGCACTCCCATCCCTGTTCCTGAGCCATCCACCAGAACCCGGTCTGTGTTACCAAAGACCCAGACAGAGGTGGTGAACCGGATCCCATGCCAACAACTACAGCAGCCATAGTACATCCAGTTCCAGGACCGGAACTGGAAGAGCAACCAGCGGCAAAACCAGCGCCAGCGCTGACGCCAGCGCTTACAACTCCACCGCCAGGGGGCGCCAACGGGCCTAAACTGGCACAAGCAGCAGACAACTCTACCCAAGAGGCTCAGCCAGAGCCTGAAATATCACCTTGTGCACCAGCGGAGAGCGGTCCACAGTCAATGGAAACAACCTCATCACCTACATCGCTCCCAGAGGAACTGGTGTCTCCCGCCTCAAGGGAACAGTTCCAGACTCAGCAGGAAGCCGATGACAGCCTTAAGACAGCTTGGGCGGCGGCACGCAGCAACCCACCGCCTCTCAGCTCTTCTACCCGATTCCAGGTTGTTGTAAAACAAGGACTTTTATATAAGGACATTCTTTCTGGTGGACACCAGGAAGGCCAGCATCCTCAAAGACAGTTGGTAGTTCCAACTAAGTACTGGGACAAGCTCTTAAGCTTGGGCCCTAACATCCCAGTGGGCATTCTGGGGTCAACAAAGCAAAAACAGGTTAAAAACATTCCTTCCACTGGGAGGGAATGGGCAAGGACGTTGCCAAGTATGTCCGGTCAAATGCATACAAAGTGTTCTTCAATGTCAAATATCTTGTTGTTTACATACTTAGGCTTTGGCTACACTTACACTTCAAAGCGCTGCCGCGGCAGCGCTGCCGCGGCAGCGCTTTGAAGCGCTAAGTGTAGTCAAAGCACCAGCGCTGGGAGAAAACTCTCCCAGCGCTGTCCGTACTCCACATCCCTGTGGGGAATAACGGACAGCGCTGGGAGCGCGGCTCCCAGCGCTGGGGCTCTGACTACACTGGCGCTTTGTAGCGCCGCAATTTGCAGCGCTGCAGAGGGTGTGTTTTCACACCCTGCTGCAGCGCTGCAAATTTGTAAGTGTAGCCAAGCCCTCTGTAGTATATGTAATAGTGCATGTGTTTTGTTTATCTGTTTATTTTACAGTTCTAGGAGGAAATCACCACCAGTAGTTCCCACTGTTGGCGATTTGGGGGGCGTGTCATAAACAGATAGTTAAGGGTTAAGGACTCTTTTACCTGTAAAGGGTTAACATGCAGTACCTGATGACCACCTGACCAGAGGACCAATCAGAGATAGTATTTTTTAAATCTCTGTGGAGGGAAGCCTTTGTCTGTGTTCTTAGTTAGAACTCTTTTGAATCTAAAAGGGACCAGTCATGTCTCCAAGTTCTCCTGGAGTAGTTTCTACTAATTAATAGTGAGTATTAATTAGAAAGGCGAATTAGTCTTATGATTTGATTTCTATATTTGCAATTGTGTGTTTGCTAAAGGAAATTCTTTATTCCTGTTTGCTGTTACTTTGCTTTCATTGAGAAAGAAAGGGGGAGAGGGGATTCTCTCCAGAGATTGATAAGGTTATACCCTATGAGTGTCCAGCTTGGGCTCATAGAGATTCTGTATTTTCTTTTTGTTCTCTTAATAAATTCTTTTCTTTTCTTTGGACTTGGTTAATTCCTTCTCTTGTGGATTCAGGGGAAGGTGAGGGGGGAAGAGACAGTTCCTCCTGGGTTTGATTCAAGCAGTTTGAATCAGGTATCTCTCTCCTAGGAAAAGGGAGGGGGGAGGAAGCAGGGGGAATGGTTTATTTCTCCTGGGTGTAAGAACTCCATGGATTTGGGGCTCTTGAAATCCCCTAGGATTTTGGGGAAGGACTGTGTCTCAATCCACAATTCCTGATTGAGTGGTGGCAGCTTACTAGATCTAAACTAGGATTTTAGTTTAGAGGGAAACCAAGTCGGGTCCCCATCTTTGAACCCACAAGCTCAAAGTGGGGGTGAGACCCCAGGACATGGTGGCAAAATACCTGCGGGTCCCCATCTTTGAATCCACAAGCTCAAAGTGGGGGTGAGATCCCAGGACAGAGCTCCACAGGCTGACTGTGTGTTGTGTGAAGAAATACTTTGTTTTAAACCTCCTGCCTATTAATTTCATTCGGTGACCCCAAGTTCTTGTGTTATGAGAAGGAGTAAATAACACTTCCTTATTTACTTTCTCCATACCAGTCATGATTTTATAGACCTCTATGCTATCCCCCCGTAGTAGTCTGTTTTCCAAGATGAAAAGCCCCAATCTTATTCATCTCTCCTCATACAGAAGCTGTTCTATACCCCTAATCATTCTGGTTGCCCTTTTCTGAACCTTTTCCAATTCCAATATCTTTTTTGAGATAGGGCAACCACATCTGCATGCAGTATTCAAGATGTGGGCATATGATATTGCCTTTATATAAATCCATGGTATTTTCTGTCTTATCTATCCCTTTCTTAATAATTCCCAACATCGTTAGTCTTTTTGACTGCCACTGCCTCTGATGTTGTCAGAGAATTATCCACAATGACTCCAAGATCTCTCTCGAGTGGTAACAGCAAATTTAGACCCCATCATTTTATGTGTATCATTGGGATTATGTTTTCCAATGTGCATTACTTTGCATTTATCAACACTGAATTTCATCTGCCATTCTGTTGTCCAGTCACCCAGTTTTGAGAGATCCCTTTGTAGCGCTTCGCAGTCTGCTTTGGACTTAACTATCTTGAGTAGTTTAGTATCATCCTCAAGCTGCCGCCAGGGAGCGGGGTCCGGGACTTGCCCCGCTCCGGCGCTCCAGCTGGGGGCTTGCCCCACTCCGTACGTGCTGTGGCTCCACACAGCTCCCGGAAGCAGCGGCATCTCCCCCCTTGTGACGTTATTGATATAAATTGGGACCATATAGAACATGGGTTGCAACCGAGGTCCTGTAGTGGCACCAAATCTTAGGTAAAGGGGGTCATCTAAGGTGTCCAAGACCAGGTTATGGGTTGCTGGTTATGATTATGCTGTCTGTGTGCATGTATCACTTTTAGTTGAAGTTATGAATATTGGCTCTATACTGTCTGTATTTCAAGTTGGTGATGTGCTTCTGGGTGATATCCCAGACAAGCTGGTGTTAGCTCTGCTTAGCCTGCTTGATGGCCCATTAAGGACCATCTGCTACACAATTGATCCATGGAGAGAAGGCAGACACGCTTTGTGACTCAGCAAGGTATGCAGAGACTTGTCCATGTGACTGCAGACTCCATTTTGCTGTGATTTTCCACAGTGAGAACAAAGAGGTTCTTACACCTGGAAAAGCCTATGTAAGGCTGATGCATCATCTCCATCTGGTCTTCAATCCTGCTTCTTACCTCTGGAGGGACTTTGCTACAAACTGAAGCTCTGCACAAAGGACTGAATGACCCATCCCAGCGGGGGATGTTCCAGAGACTTGATCTGAACCTGCAGTTTATGCCATCGCTGCTGCAAGCCTAAACTAAGAACTTTGCCATTACTGTATGTAATCGATTCCATTTAACCAATTCTACCTCTCATCTCTACCTTTTTCCCTTTGTAAATAAACCTTTAGATTTTAGATTCTAAAGGATTGGCAACAGCGTGATTTGTGGGTAAGATCTGATGTGTATATTGACCTGGGTCTGGGGCTTGGTCCTTTGGGATCGAGAGAACCTTTTCCTTTTATTGGGTTGTTGGTTTTCATAACCATTTATCCCCAGGACGAGTGCACTGGTGGTGATACTGGGAGACTGGAGTGTCTAAGGAAATTGCTTGTGTGACTTGTGGTTAGCCAGTGGGGTGAGACCAAAGTCCTTTTTGTCTGGCTGGAGGTGGAAAAACCCCAGCCTAGGGCTGTGACTGCCCTGTTTAAGCAATTGGTCCTGATTTGGCACCCTCAGTTGGGTCCCGCCAGAACCGCATCGTCACACCCCTCCAGCTCCTTTGGGTAGGGGCAGCCAGGGGGCTTCGCACACTGCCCCCTCCCCAAGCGCTGCCCCCGCAGCTCCTTTTGGCCAGGAACCATGACCAATGGGAGCTGCAGGGGTGGCGCCTGAGGACGGGGCAGCATGCAGAGCTGCCTGGCTGCGCCTCCGCGTAGGAACCGGATGGGGGACATGCCGCTGCTTCTGGGAGCTGCTTGAGGTAAGTGCCGCCTGGAGCCTACACCCCAACCCCAGCTCTGATCCCCCTCCTGCCCTCCAAATCCCTTGGTCCCAGGCCAGCGCACCCTCCTGTACCCCCAACCCCTCATCCCCAGCCCCACCCCAGAGCCCATACCCCCAACCGTACCCCTCACCAACCCCCCTGCTCCAGCCCAGAGCCCCCTCCTGCACCCTGAACTCCTAATTTCTGGCCCCACCCCAGAGCCCTCACCCCTTCCCATGCCCCAACCGCGAATTTTGTGAGCATTTGTGGCCTACCATACAATTTCTATACCCAGATGTGACCCTCGGGTCAAAAAGTTTGCCCACCCCTGAATTAGGCCCTATAAAAGTTTAACTTTTACCTCAGTAAAATATGGAACATTAAGAAAAGGAGAAAAAAAAATCCCTGAATTTTTAGGGGATAATGAAACAAGCCATAAGAAAGTATAAACATGAGTGTATGACTAGGGATTGATGATGTAAAATTAAAGAAATAAGCAAGCACAATATTAGGAAAACCTTCCTTTACAATAAAACCTACTGGACAGCATAATAATCTCCCAAGGAAAGTGGTGGAAACCCCCATTGCTTGGGACATCTGAATCCTAACATAATACCACATGAAAAAAACATGCAATGTGGAACAATTCGATATTGGTAGGAAGACAGGCTAGATGGCTTCATTTGGTAAACACCTATGATTTCATGAAATTTTAAATATTTCAACAAACCTTAACATCTATAAATGCTAGACAGTCTCCAACTATTAAAAGTATTCTATATGACTGATACATACAGAATAGGAAAAATCATCAGGTTATGTGAAAATTTCCTCTCTTTGAGTAGTAAGGTCCACAGATCCATTACAATAGGTACAGTATTTCAGCCTGCTTTCAGATTAATGGTGGAACAAGATCTATCAGTCACTGACAGCAGGGGAATGCCCCACCCAATGAAATTCCCTCCACTTGGGAATTCCAACTTCCATTCTATTTTCCTAAAATTACATATTGCATTAATTATACTTTGAAGAAAAAGCACAATGATTTCTGTTACTGCAGGGCATGGGGATAATTTCCCCTGATGAAATAAACCCAAATCGTTGGATGTCAGATCATCTAGAACAGAGATGGAAATTATTTGTCTTCAGAGTGGGCCAGATATATGGACCTTATTAATCAAAGAACAATTCCTTTCAAGTAAACAAAGATACATTTTCCTATTCATTATACAAAGGTACACAGCTCTATTACAGCAGTGTGCCTCCAACATGGGAAAAAACGGTTACCTACCTTTTCATAACTGCTGTTCTTCGAGATGTGTTGCTCATGTCGATTCCATTCTAGGTGTGTGCTCACCCCCGTGCACAGTTGTCAGATTTTTGCCTTAGTGGTATCCATATGGTTGGCTGCGGCGCCCCCTTGAGTGCCATGTTCATGTGTCAGTATATTAGACATCACTGACCTTACGTCCTCAGTTCCTTCTTGCCAGCAACTCTGACAGAGGGGTAGGAGGGCAGGTAATGGAATGGACATGAGCAACACATCTCGAAGAACAACATTAGGAAAGATAGGTAACTATTTTTTCTTCTTTGAATGCTTGCTTGTGAGTCACCTAGAATGGAATCAACATGAGCAGTGTCCTTGGAGGCGGGCTCGGAGTTCACAATCTGAAGGCTTGTAGAAGTGCCCTAGTGAAGCCAGCATCGTCCCGGGCCTGCTCGGTAAGCACGTAGTTGGGACGAAGCAGGTCCAAGATGGGTCTGAAGCCTCCTTTTGCTTTTCGGATTAGGAAATAACGGGAGTATAATCCTTTCCCCAACATGTCCCGAGGGACCTCCTCCACTGCCCCCAGACACAGGAGGTTTTCGACCTCCTGGACCAGCAATTACTCATGAGAAGGGTCCCTGAAGAGGGACTGAGAAAAGGGGTGGGGAGGGAGGGCCGGCTACAGACTGCAGGGTATAGCCTGAAGAAATCGTGTCCAAGTGATACAAGACCAGGTTGACTGGAAAGGATGGAGGTGGTTGAGGAAGGAGAGGGATGGATCCAGTAGACTGACTGGGGGATAGTCCTCGGGGGCACCCTCAAAATGGCTCCTTCTGGCTTCTCTGGTTTCTGGGAGTCTTTAAGGCCATGGAGTCTCGAGTCCATGAGTTCGAAGAACCCTGCCCCCTCAAATGGGAGATCCTGAATAGTGGCCTGACACAGCTGGAGGACTACTACCATGAGCTGTGTCTCATGGCCACCCGCAGATGCGACCACCCTGGCCGCCGAATCAGTAGTATCCCAGGACATTTGAAGGACTCCCCTGGCCACCGCCGTGCCTTCGTCCACCAGAGCAGTGAACTCCTGGGCACGATCCTGTGGGAGAACCTCCTTAAACTTATTCAACGAGTCCCACAGATTAAAATTATATCTGCCCAACAGGGCCTGGTGATTCGACACCCTAAATTGAAGGCTGGCCGTCAAACTTTTCTGCCAAATAAAACAAGTCTTTTGGCATCCTTATTTTTGGGGGTGCGACTAAGCTGGCCCTGTCTGTCCCTTTCATTCACCGCGGACACGACCAGTGATGCCCCTGGGGGTGCGTATACAGGTATTCAAACCCTTTCACGGGGACATAATATTTCTTTTCTGCTTTCTTGGAAGTTGGTGGAATAGAAGAGGGGGTTTGCCACAATGACTTGGTGATCTTGAGGACCCCTGGCTGGACAGGCAACGCGACCCGGGCGGGGGTGGTAGCCAAAATAATGTTGAAGAGGTCATCATCATCCTCTGCAACCTCTTCAATCTGTAAGTTTAACTTTGCAGCCACCCTTTTAAGAAGGGCCTGGTGCTCCTTAATGTCATCTAGAGGACGACAACGATGACTGCATCGCCTGTGGGGGAGCGTGTTCCCCTTCTTTGTCCAGGGAGAGATCCCTACATGCCAGGGTCCGGTGCACTGCCCCCACAACAGATTCAGCACCACATTCCAACTGCAGCGTCATGGCCGGTTTTTCCGAGGCAGCCAGGAAGGGCTGGTGGAAGTACAGACCAGCATCACTGGCACTCCCCAAGGGTTCCAATACGGCCACTGGGAAGGCCACTGCCCTTGCTGTGATGTAGCTGTGGTGGGTGCTGCACTGCTCTCCCGCATTGATGGTGAATCCCCCCTTTGAGGCGAAGGGCTGAACTCTCGGTCCATCTCAGACCACTGTCCTTCCGGCAACCACAGTGGAGCCATTAAAGCCTGAGTCTGCCAGCTGACTCTGGTTGACGACCGGCGGGGGCGAGTAATGACACCTGCTGGAGGAACAGTACTGGGGGGACCGGGACCGGTGCCATGACGATTAACGGTCCCTCCTGGCGGGGACCGATGTCTGGGAGACTGCCTGAAGCCAGGGCCTTGGTGACCTGCGGCCGGAAGCTCGCCGGTACCAGCGGTACAGAGACCGGTGCTTTGACACCGGTGTCCCATGCCTAGGAGGCAGGGAGCATGTCGAGAACCTGGGTCTATCTGTAGAGCCAGGATAAAGTGCTGGGGTCCGAGGTTGCCGAGATGGAGATCTACAGTCCAGTGACTGGGAGTGCTCCACTGTCTTATGAGGCTGCACCATGATGAGCTTGCCCTTCAGTGCCAGGGTCTTAGCTGAGTCCGCCACCTGGTGCGGCGCCTGTGGTGCCGGTCAGCTCACTTGGTCTTTAGCCACTGGGACCACTTTGGGTACTGATGGCCCTAGAAGAGGCTGGGGACCTCTGCCATTTCCTGGAGTCGGGGGTGGATCTTGCTGGGCTGGGGGGGGGGGGGTGTCTGACTTCAGCAGTACCCCCGTGAAGCCCCAAGTGGGTGCATGGCCTGACACAGGCTCTTTGCCCCAAGTTCCCTTGTTTTTCAGTGCCAAGGGGCTCTTTTTCTTTTGCCACTTCTTTAGCACCGGTGAGGGGGAATGGTGCTGGGCAGAGCCTGGTGCAGGTGGTGCACTCCGCATCAAAGGCAAAGTACTCGGCATGGGGTCCACAGTGGAGGGCTCCGACACAGGGCGAAGTGCAGCCTCTAGGAGGAGGGCCCTCAATTGGATATCCTGCTCCTTCTCTGCTCGAGGTCAAAAGTTTTTACAGATCCAACACTTATCTTTCCTATGGGATTCCCCCAAACACTTCAGGCAGCTGTCATGGGGATCACTGACAGGCATCAACCTGCTGCATGTCGAGCATGACCTGAAGCCGCCAGGAGAGCTCAAGGATGAAATCCCAGCTGGGACTCTAAGTACACTAACCTAACTCTACTAAAGGCTAACTAACTACCTACAAACTATGTACAGATAAAAGAACAAAAAGCTATAAAGAACTGCTAATGCTCTTGCGATCTGCAAGACAACGCACTCCAACCAACCATCACGGGCGGTAAGAAGGAACTGAGAGGGCATAGGGCCGGTGGCACCTAATATACAGATGCATGAGCACGGCACTCAAGGGGGTGCCGCAGCCAACCCTACAGATACCACTAAGGCAGAAATCCCAACATCTGTGCATGTGGGCGCACACGCATCTAGAATGGAATCAACATGAGCAAGCACTCAAAGAATAAGATCATCCTCTAAATATGGATATCCAGAATTAGTTAAATGATTTATCCTCCATATTCCCCAGGGCTGTAAGGCATGGAGAAGACTTCCGCTGAAAATCAGTACTAGCTAAAGACGGGATGACCAATATGTAGAAGTATTGGTTAATTTACATATTGATGGCCATGTGGTCGTCTACCAGAGCTCATTGCAGAGATGAGGACTCCTCTGTGCTGAGATTCTAAGTGCTCCTAAGGTCTGGACTTTGCTTGACAGAAGAAAGAACCGTTACTGAATTTACTTTGGGAATAAATCCTATGATAGTTGTGAGAACAATTTGTCTGAATTAAACATATAATAATGGATATCATTAGAGAAAGCTCCCATCTTCATACAATTGTCAGATTGGAGATAGTCATGATTAAAGTCTAGTGTAATGGATGGATATAGAAAGATAACTTACTGGGATGAATTGGGGAGCATTATAAGGACCATTATGAGGCTCCAAGGTGGTGCTCTGTGACCTTGTGGGCTGGAATCAGGGTAGTTGTCTCAAGGAAGCATTTAATGTAAGTATTTGTATAAACCTTCCTTTTCTTTTTCTCCAAATTAATCATGAAAATCATTCAGGCTTATTAACATAATAGAACTTTTTAGGGAATCACCTATTTGAATATAATTATATAACTTGCTTTGTGGTATTCTCTGTTGATTTTTTTTTTCCTTTTAAGGATTCTCATTGCTTCACTTTTCTTATATTCCAACTCAGAAGAAGCCTCTTTCGGTTGAAAATGTTAACCAAAAAAATGCTGCCAGTTGACTGATGATGATTATATAAATCAATCACCTTTAGCTTTTTTATTTTCGTAAGTTACAGGCCAAACTTTTCAAACCTGAGTGCCTGGAACTAAGCTTCTAAATACATATTTAGGATCCTAAATGTGAGACTGTTTTTCAAAGGTGCTGAACAACTGCATCTCACATCGAAGTCAGAGATTTCAGCCCCATTTGTGGATGTGCAATAGCTCCTTGTTACTCAGCAGATCTACCAAAAAGCAGAGGGGCAAATCATTACTAGTTATTTAGGGAGTCTGGTCTGCAGTTTAAACCAATAATCACCAATGCACAAACCGGAGAATCCATGTTTATAAAACACACCAAAATCAATTTTTGAAATGCTGCACTTTCCATTTCAAAAAATGCCTTTTAAAAAAAAAGCTAGAAAGTCTGAAACAACAAGAAATATATCCATGATTTATTATCAGAGAGCACTTAAAGCAAGCTAGCATTTGATTTTTATTTCATATCCTATGGTTACAATGTTCAATTGATGACAGAAAGAAGTATTTAATTTTTGATTAAAAGAAAAATGTAGACAGCTCTCACTTCTATTTGTGTAAATCTAAAACAATATATTATACCCAGAGTGGTTACAACAATGACAATATTTAAGCTTTCAAGAGCATTACCAATTATAACCCTGCTTTCAGTTATTCATAACTTTCTGTATTTTTAAACCTATTTGTCTGAAGTGTTCTAGGCTTAGTCTCTGTCCACTGATGGTCCACTGCCTTCATGTTTGCTTAAAAGTGGGTCAGGTGTTTGAGTACAAGGACAACAACAAACCTCACCATTTGATAAGAATGTATTCACAGTTCCCATGATTTCCCATCCTAATGTAATTCCCAGAGCTTGCCCACTACTAGCTTGTTTCCCCAGATAACTTGTCTCCCAGATTTCTACATAATGGAGCCATCATCCTACCTGGCAACTCACACTAAGTAGGGAATAGCTTTGGAGAAAACTGAACGGAACTTGGTTTTTCTATGTATGATCCTTCTACCTGGTCCAAAGACTTCCTAAGTAGGGGAAACAGCCATAAGCTCACTGAACAGAGTACAACAGAGGGGGGAAAAGTCAAACATTAGAGACTTAGAATTTCTATAGAAGCCTCCTCCTGTAGCAAATTGGAATTTATCTTATCTTCAGAAGTCTGAAGCTTGTGTACCTAAACTAAATGCCATCCAGCAAACATAATTATAAAGTTACTTCCAATTTTTTATTTTTATATATTTATACACACACACACATATACACACACATATATATACACACATACAAATATACACACACATACATACATCTTCAGTCTGAATCCCTTTGATCAAACATGTATGAGACAGCTATTGTTATATCTGCTACTATTTGGCAAAGGAGTAGTGGCCTTGTAAGTCAATTTCCCAATGAAGAAATCACTGATGTGTAGTATGGGTATAGTACTAGTGCAACTTACTGTATTTACACATTACATCCGGCCTAAAACAGAGCTAATGGCATACAGGCAATCCCTTTCAGAACTCTCGATCAAATGCCAATGCTCAGTTCTCAGGGAGCAGGAGTTCTGCCTCAAGAAATGACTTAGAGATTGAGAGAGCAAATTCCATTGTTGCTTGTCACAGCTCCCAAATAAACTACCAAGGAACCAGCACCACTACAACATTTTCTTCCAAGACTAAATGTTTGCTTATATGCTAGCAAAATCTTGTAAAAATACCGTATTGTTCCGAGTATAGGCCGCTCCTGATTATAAGCCGCACCCTTAAAGTTTGGTGCTATTTTT
>RQSS01093799.1:0-21349 GCA_003846335.1 Cuora mccordi
AGACAGATACTGGACTAGATGGACCTTTGGTCTGACCCGGTACGGCCATTCTTATGTTCTTAAAATCTTTTCTCTAATCTTAGATTAGAAATCATGCTTGTTACTTCATCAAATAATTGAATAGCCCACACTAAGCCTAAAAACTCTAGTTCTGTGATTCTCTCAACTTTCTGTAGTAAGGGACACCAGGCAAAATTGCTCACAAAACTGTGGTATTCCTTATATAACATGCAGTCACTGACATGGCATCAGAGAGTTGTACAAAATTCTTTTTTTATATATTCTGAAGAAATTCACTGGGCCCTCCAACCCCTGAGGACTGCAGGTCACAACAATTTAAATAAAAATTTAGCCTTTGATTTAAACAACAACTTACATAATCACTTGCTCTACTAAAGAGTGTAAACACCAACAAAAGAATGAAATTATTTAAGGAATAGTTGGCAATCTAACTAAAATTGTGGGATTAAATTAGAAAAGTATAGACCAAATATTAGAAAAAACTTCTGGACACTAAGATCTATTATGTTGTGGCATAGTGTCCCAAGGAAATGTTGGAAGCCCCTTCAGTTTTACTAGTAAAATGAAACTGGCCAATGCACTAGTAAATAGATTGTAGAGAATAATCCTGCATTATCCTCCTGCCCTATCCCCAGAATAGATTAGATCAGGGGTCTCCAACCCCCGGGCCGCGGACCGGTACCAGTCCGCGGCCTGTTAGGAACCGGGCCGCGAACCGACCCCTTGCACATCAAGCGGCGTGTCTCCGGCAGGGCCCCTGAGCCCCGCCTCCTCAGAGCCGCGTGGTGAGGGGGCGGGGCTGCGAGCTCCGGGCTGAGCTCAGCTGCCTCCGCTCGGCGTGGAGCTCCCAGCCCCGCCCCCTCACCACACGGCTCTGAGCGGGACGGAGCTCAGGCCCCGCCGGAGGCACGCTGCAGCTGTTTCGCGACGCGCTGATGCTCCAGGTAAGGAGGGAGCCGGGGGTAAGAGGCTGGGGCCAGGGGGGTTGGCTAAGGGGCAGGGAGTCCTGGGGACAGTCAGGGCACAGAGAGGGGGCGGAGGTTGGGGGAGCGGTCAGGGGGCAGGGAATGGGAGGGGTTGGATTGTGGGTGTTCCGGAGGGGTCTGTCAGGACTCAGCGGGGGGGGGGGGGGGGAAGATAGGGGTTGGGGCAGTCAGGGGACAGGGAGCAGGGGTGGGGTCCCAGGGTGGTGGGGGTCTCTGGGGGATGGTGAGGGGACAAGGAGCAGGATGGGTCGGGGATTCTGAGGGAGGTGGACAGTCGGGGGTGGGGGAGGAAGTGGGTGGGGGTCAGATAGGGGGCAGGTCCGCGGAAAAAAATTTTTTCGACAAAACCGGTCCCTGGTGCCAAAAAGGTTGGGGACCGCTGGATTAGATGATCTCTAATAGGTCTTTTCCATCCCTAATTTATTGCGGGGGTTAAAATTAAAAGCAATAAGTATCGCCAATGTATTGACTGACAGATGGTAACATTTTTATCACACGCTATAGTACAGGATTTGCTGAGACTGATACTGACCATTCTGTTAATGTAGAGAAGTGGGATTAATAGGCAGCTGTTGATGTTCCACTTTCTTTTCATGAGTGCTCCTTATAAACTGATGTCAATTACAAAAGTACTGTGCTTTATTGCAGAACATAATGCAACTTTTCAAGTTATAGTGATTCAGTGTAATAACTATAAAGTTAAAATAGATCAATAAGCATGCCACCTGCATTTATCAAAAATCACCTATATTTTTACAGATTGATCCAACAAGAACGATATCTGCAGGAAAAGTAAATCTTGGAGCTTTTAGAACATATCCCAAGGTAAAAGTTAAGGTTAAAAAAAGTATATGGTTATTATCAAGGTTATTAAACTGTATATAACTAAATGCATGGATCCCATTTTTAAGAGTCACTGTTAAAACTGAAAAGCACATAATCTGACCTATTTTTCCTTTTTTATATTCTGTATCTTCCTTTTTCAGCAAAAGATGTAATTTTTTTCTAACCTACAATAAGTATTAAAATATCATATTATGTATGCCTCTTAGAAGAAAAATAACATTGGTAAGTAATCTGATTCCTGTTTCAGGATTCCACTGCATTACTAACTGACATAAATAATAAATCTGGGTATTGTTGTACTTAAATAGTCTTCTTTATATGTTGTTTGTGTTTAGAGAGGTGGAATTATAGTCTTCTTTCCACAGAGTTTTATTCCCTGTTGTATTAAATGTATTTTTAGATATTGGAGCTGCAACATAATTACAGCAGTTAAATATAGTTGTTCTACTTCTAAAGTTTCTGTGGCATAGATCTATAAGAATTTGGACTGTTATAGGGAAGAAGAAATAGTAAATCTATGACTTATTAGTTCAAAAATCAGCTTTTGGCTGCACATATTTTTAAACCTGGAATCTGAATTGCGATTGCTTTGAGAAAAGCAAGAGTCAAAATCTCATACATGCATCCAGTGAAGTGGGTTTTAGCCCATGAAAGCTTATGCCCAAATACATTTATTAGTCTCTAAGGTGCCACAAGTACTCCTCGTTCTTTTTACTTTTATTTTTGACAGTCTTTTCAAAGAAATGTTTACAGATTCACAGGATAAAACAAAAAATAAAATACCACATTTTGAAATGGAAATTTTAAGCTCCAAATAATAACATATCAAGCTTAAAATATTTATTTTAACTTGAAATTATGTAAAGCTGAAATCTAAATTTTTCTAAGTCTAGTTTTATTTTTATATCAATGATATACAAATAAAAGTATAACTTAGTTGATATATAATCAAGTATAATTACACCACCTTGAATTCCAGTTAAACCCCTAATCCTGCAAAGACTTACACATTCTTGTGCACTATGAGTAGTTCTATTGGCTTCAGTAGGATCGCTCACGGTGCATGAAATTAAGCATGTCTTTGCAGGATTGGGGCCTACTTCTGCAATGTGATTTGTTAGCATGGACCTTTACGCTCATGCAGAGTACAGGTGAAGTCAAAAGGACTCTGTTTGGACATGAGAATCTGGGCTAGTGGATCCTATTATAAGAAAATAAAAACATTATTGTCTTATGGAAGACTCCAATCTGGCATCACATTATAATTGTAAAAATATGTGTGAAAAATTCCCCATTGCATTCATGCAGTAACTTTTTCTTACGAATGAACAGCAGATCGGCATAAACTGTTTTTCTAAACAAAAGGAAATAAGTTCAGACAACAACAAATACTCATCTATGAACCAAAAAAATCTCATATAAATACTTTCAGTGCACTAAACAGGAGGAGGAAATGTAACTTAAACACCAGATCACAGTTAGACTTTCATTTTAGCAGAATGTTTTAAGAGGAGTAATGGAAATGATTCAGGTGGGTAGTATTTGCCAGTTCAGTGGTTGTGAAGGCTGCTATTGACTAAATTGGAGACTGAAGTTCTGGGACAGGTACAAGATGGGCAATAGTAGTGCAGGGTTCATCTCACTACTGTGCTAGTGTTTGTCAATTCTGTTCTGGCGCAATCATTTCTAGGGATGAAGAGAGTAGTCTGGCCTCCATGCCCCTTCCATCATTGCCCTAAGAGAAAACGATATGGCCACTTATGGTGGGGATATCTGCCCAATGAGAACCGGTCTGAGACCAGCAACTTACTTCCTACACATTTCTGCACATCCATCAAATAGTAATGACTATTAACCCAGGCCAGATGAACCAGGGATCAAGAGAGAAGATTCCAGAATCCATAAGTCTGCTGGGCCATCTGTTTTCCCTATGGAAGTTGTTGTCTTTATTGGGAACTTGAATAGCATTTGCAAGCAGCCTTACAATGACTTATTTCTTTTGCATGAAGAAATGTATCTATTACTTTTCCACTTACTGTCGTGGTTGCTGTTTGTTTAACTTTTCAGGGCTTTAAGCCTCCAGATGAAGGTCCATCAGAATACCAGACTATTCCACTTAATAAAATAGAAGACTTTGGTGTACACTGTAAACAGTAAGTAACTCATGAATTAGTATCTGAATCATAAGTAGAAGGTCTCAATCTTTCTCCACCTTCAACCATGGCCCTAAATGCCATGGTTTCTTGCAGTGACCCAAATACTACAAGCCTTTGTTTTCTTCGGCTGCTAGCTTTGTGGAGAGGTGTTGCTAGCTGTCATTCAGCAGGGAGATGATTTGGGGAACACTGCTTCAGTGAGCCAAATGAACACTGTGAGCAGCTGGGTCAATGCAGCTAGCATCTTGCCATCCTCAAGCATTGCTTCTCTGGAGCAGAGTGTAGTAGGGGTGGAAAGAGGAGCTGCTGCAAGGAGAATGGGCTGATAGCATCAAAAGAGGCAGGAAAAAGAGCTGCTTCTCCTCTCCTGTTAGTTTGCTTTCTTTTAGTCCTAGAGGACATTTGGTTTTAGCAGTTTTTGCTCTATACCTGTCCTCATGACCCAATTGAAGTTTGCAACCCCAGTTTGAGAGCTCTTGAACTCAGAATCAGTGTTCAAAATAATTATCAAATTCATATTATTGTCAGTTTATCATGTCTGATGTAAAGTATTACTTAACACCCATTCACTTGGGAGAGCAAATTATCTCTTTGGAACATTTGGTACTTATGCATACAACTCTCACTAGAATTAATGAGTTACATGCTGAATGATTCATATGTTGATGAAGGACTGGACTCCAAAGGGATAGGTAGTTAAAACTCTGGAGAGTTGTGGAAAATTGCATTATTGGCAATATATATATAGTCTTTCAAGGCTTTCCTGTCATATTAACCAAAAAAAAAGAACACTTTTCCCTTTTCCAAACTAACAACTTGAAGGCCATGCACTTAAAAAAATAAAGCTCTATAAAAATCTCAGCTGGTAACTGTTAATAATTATTTGCATTACCGTCAAAGTAGAAATCCCTGGCAAACACTTAACTGCTAGTCATTCTGACTATTCATTATAAAGCAAACCTTCTAGATGAAGTGTGATTGTTTGTGCATTTCTCTTGCATTAGATTTTTTCTTTAAATTGACCATTACCATTTTTAATCTGTTCGCAAATAAATGGAATTTTTCAATTTTATGAAAAATGTAATAATTACCATAATAGTCTCCCTCTCAGATAGCTAGTTAGTATCTGTTCTAAGTCATTATCTTTCTTGAAGTTACATGGAAAGATTTACGGAAGAGGACTTTCAATCTTCCCCAGTGGAGGATAGCCATGAAAAAAAGAGGAGGGGTAGAAATTGCTGACACTATGCTTTAGCCTGTTGGGTGAGGAGTTGCTAACACTGTGGTGTGTCTGATGTTCCTTCTCCTGCAATGTGAATGAATTATTTGTACCACAGAAGATTAGAATAGTTGTTTCCACCCAATAGTATTTGTACCAGGGTTTGTAATTCTGGTTTTAGTGACAGTTTCTCTAGGCTTCTCTTTCCTACCTTAGTGATGAGCTTCTATGTTTGGGTCCTGGTATGCTGGCAATGCCAGTGGGCACTGGGTAGAAAAGCAGAGCTACTGCTTTATAATCTTATACACGTGTCCAATCCCCACCACCACCACCTCCTGCCCCGGGGCGTGACTGCATTCCAACACTTCTCAGCCATTAATGTATACATCTGTCCCTGTGGATGCACTTTTACCTCATCTTTGGCTGCTATTCTATTACTGTACTTAGTTGAGAGGTTGTCTTTGAGGAAATGCTAAATAGGTTTTGTGTGTTATACCAAATGCCATCTCTCTTAATTAAAGTGTCAATTCCTAATGATAAGCACCCTAATTAATGTTGAAAAAGCATTTATCTTGTAAATTTACAAATGTGAAACTTTTGCAAATGTTTCTCCTTTTGCCAGTTAATTTTTTAAAAGGAATTATATTTGGCATGTTAATTTACATTTTCAAATGGTGTTCAATTGTATATTTGTAGATATATGACCTAACACACACACACACATATGCTCTTCTGTGATATTTTAAATTGGGCATCATTTTCCTTTATTTTTACTAGTTTATTCGCTGATTTATTTGTCAAATGATTATAGCACAGGCCTGGGAATTGGGAGATCAGGGATCTAATTTTGATTCTGCCACAGATTTCCTTGGGAAATTCACCTTTGTGCCTAATTTTTCTCTAAAGTGAGGATCTTTCTCTGCATCACAACAGTATGAAGTTTAATTAATCAATTTTTGTAAAAGACTCTATTATTATTATTATTTTCGCTTTCTAGCTCGTTTATGTGGTTGAATTGGTCAGCATTAGAAGATTTCACTTATAAGTGCATTTTTCCTAATATGGTTGAGTTTTACCAAACAGTTCTCCCAAGAGCAGTGTTAATATATCACTGCTAATGGATTAGTGGATGTGTGCCATTTAAATAATTTAATTTAAATTATTCAAAAATAACTGTGCAGTGACAAGGAAAGACAGGCAATAATTTTTTTTAAAATAATGATGTTTTTAGTTATTTTAATTGGATAACGTATAAGTGGTAGTTATAGCTGCATCAAAATAAAACCGTGTAAATGCTGTAGGAGCCACACAAGAACAGGAAGCCCAGCAATCGTTTAACTTAACTTCACTTCTCTGATACCCCAAAAAATTGTACCTCATGTTCCAACTCCCAGTATGACCCTTTAGTACATCGATAGAAATGTTCTTGCATAGCTTAAAGTGAAGATTACCTTATGGGCGTGTCAGGTTCTCCTTTTATTAAATCTTGCATGAATTTTTTTTCAGGAGCATCACATCCTCCAACAGCCTTCTGAGAATTGCTTGTAACAGATGTTTGAAAAATTGTAACAAAACTTAAAAACAAATGTACAGATCTCTTTTTCTCCCCTGGTCCTATTGCAGCCTTTTTGTTCCTTTACAAATCTGATTTCTCTTCCTCTTCCTGCAGGCCTCAATCCATTTTGCAAGCACTTCAGAATGAGTATATCAAAAGAGATAATCTATAGAAGGCATGAGCTAGGGGGAGGGCAGGAGGATTCCTTTTGATTTACACATTTAAGATGAATTCCCACTAATAGGAAAGGGGATATGTTCTTCAATTGGCAAGGCTTTCTATATACATCTGTATTTATAAAAAAGCTTAATGGAAGAAATAAGTATTTTTTTAAAATACAGAACCTTTATATTTTTTACTTTCAGTATAATGAATATCTGAGCAGCAGAGAAGGTTGCAACGTGTACTGCTGCCTTGTAAGATGCAATAGGAATCATGTATTTAAAACAAAACAGGATAGCTTATCTTCCTTATTCCTTGGTTATGAATTCTGTAATATCAGGAAAATCTGTCTTCTTAACACATAAGATACATAACAGGGGATAAATAGGCTCTTTGTTAAGCTTACCACTATCTAACATTACCACTTATCACATTCCACTAGATCAGCAGTATTTCAGTTTACTTTTATATATAAATTATACTAATATTATGATAGCACCCAAAGGTCCCAAGCAGGATCAGGGCCTCTTTGTAATATGCATTATACAAACACTATTAAAAGGACTGTAGCTGACCCCAAAGATGATGTGTTACAACAGAACCCAAGCAGATGAAGAAAACAGCATTTGGTTAGTTATAACTATTAAAACTGCATACATTAGACACAGGAGGGAAACCCCTCTTCAGAGAAACATTCTTGGAAGATGGTGTAGATCTTAATGTGTGTTACTGTTGGACCCTAAAACGTTGTATAATTTGCCACATCGGTGTTCTATTAGTCTTTGCATTTTTGAGAAATGCATTTACTTTCTATTTATCCTTTTCAGATGCCTATGACCTTGAGGATTTGATTGTAAAATCTTTGGTAGCTAACTTTGAAAAATTTGCTTTGTTTTTTTTAAATAGGTATTATGCTTTAGAGGTCTCCTACTTCAAATCATCTTTGGATCGTAAATTGCTTGAACTATTGTGGAACAAATATTGGGTGAACACACTCAGTTCTTCTAGTTTGCTTACTGTAAGTAGAATAGCATATCCTTTAAGAGTGCAGGTACCTCTGACTCCTTGGTACTAGAGACAAGGATCTCTGCTGCAAATTGCTTAATGGGACACTGTTGAGTAATTTTGACTCCAGATTTAGATTCTGTGCATCAGGTTTTACAAAACCAAATAATAGAGGAAAGTTTTCATGAATATAAATAAAACCTTTCTGTAAACATTTTTCTGGTTTTACTGTCTGATAACCAGAAAGTGAAGCTAACTAGTTTATTCTCATTGTTTAAGATGAGTTTCAGTTAAATCTATTTTTTAAACCCTCATAACATTTAGTATTCCCTTACTAAATGTACCCTCAACATTTAGTATCCTCTTACAGTAGTAATTAGTATCCATTAAAGGTTACCAGATATATAGGCTAGATATTATTGGTGGTGTTATTAATTTTATTATAACAACTCTTTTTAAACCATAATTAGTATCTTTAAAAAGGGACTTTTTTTGTTGTAACCATGTGCCTCAAGTAGGAATTGTGACTTGACCACTAGATAACTACCGTCCATTGCATTCATTGTATTTCTGTTATAAACATACTTGTTTACTTTGGATTAAAATCTCATTTACTTTCTTCAATAAAAATCCAACACATAGTGATTATTTTAGTCACAGGGGTAGAATGCACACAGTCTTTAATATGTGTTTTTACTTTGTAAAGCAACTCTGTAAAATGATACTGTGAGGCTCCCTATTCTCTTGATTATTCCAAATGAAATTTGCTGCATTTGCAAATAAAAATATTTTTCTTTCCTAACTTCCAATCCTGCAAACTTGAATAGGGATTTGAAAGTCAAACTTTTCTTTTTTCAGCTTGCATTTCATGCCTAGTAAAAGATTCTGCCCACAGTAATATCTGTGCAAGTCTGTTGTATTCAGTTGGATTGCATAGTTTGTAAATTAGAGCAGAATAATATCCATTATTCTCAGTGAGGTTGCATAAATTGAACAGAGAGCACTGCTAATATGGCTTTGGTTGAATACTTTAACCTGGGAAAACTGACGGGTTTCAGAGTAGCAGCCGTGTTAGTCTGTACCCGCAAAAAGAACAGGAGTACTTGTGGCACCTTAGAGATTAACAAATTTATTTCAGCATGAGCTTTCGTGAGCTACAGCCCACTTCTTCAGATGCATAGAATGGAACACACAGACAGGAGATATTTATTACATACAGAGAACATGAAAAGGTGAAAGTATGCATACCAACAGGAAGAGTCCAATCAATTGAGACGAGCTATCGGAAATAAAACCTTTGAAGTGATAACTGAGATGACCTATGGAAGGTGTGAGGAGAACTTAACATAGGGAAATAGAATCAATTAGTGTAATGACCCAACCATTCCCAGTCTCTGTTTAAACCTAAGTTAATTGTATCTAATTTGCATATTAATTCAAGTTCCGCAGTCTCTCTTTGGAGTCTGTTTTTGAAGTTTTTTTTGTTGCAAAGAGAGACTGCGGAACTCGAATTAATATGCAAATTAGATACAATTAACTTAGGTTTAAACAGAGACTGGGAATGGTTGGGTCATTACACTAATTGATTCTATTTCCCTATGTTAAGTTCTCCTCACACCTTCCATAGGTCATCTCAGTTATCACTTCAAAGGTTTTATTTCCGATAGCTCGTCTCAATTGATTGGACTCTTCCTGTTGGTATGCATACTTTCACCTTTTCATGTTCTCTGTATGTATAAATATCTCCTGTCTGTGTGTTCCATTCTATACATCTGAAGAAGTGAGCTGTAGCTCACAAAAGCTTATGCTGAAATAAATTTGTTAGTCTCTAAGGTGCCACAAGTACTCCTGTTCTTTTTGTGAAAACTGAATACTTCCTGCAGTCCATAGGAACCTAGTCTGTTGACATGTAGTTATATATTCCTGTGAGCTGTAGAAAGAAATACCAGACAAGGAGCAGACTTAGGAGGGACAAGTAGGAGAGCTTCCAACATTTTGGAGGATGCTACATGTTGAGCAGGAGACTTCAGTGCTTCCTCACACATTAGTGATGAAGTCAAGACTTTGCTGTGTCTGTGTTGGGCTCCATCTTCTGCAGCCATCATTGACTCTAAATTCAATTGTTCAGCTTGCTGTAAATTTGGAGATACTCCATATCCCACCATCTGTGGTGCTCCGAGATATAGATCAGTGTATAATCTGTTGAGCTCCAGCTGGTCTGCCAAGCTAAGTCCAGCACTACTTAGACTTAAAGGTATTTTGTGAGGTTGCTTACTTGTGTATTTTGTGCATAAATACCAACATGACTTACAGCTCTATCTATAATACATTTAATGGTATTTTATTCCAACAGAATGCTGACTACACAACTGGCCAAGTCTTTGATTTGTCTGAAAAGTTAGAACAGTCAGAAGCCCAGCTGGGCCGAGGGAGTTTCATGTTGGGTTTAGAGACACATGACAGAAAATCAGAAGACAAACTTGCTAAAGCAACAAGGGACAGGTGAGATAATACATGTCTGGATTCTCTTTTATAAGAAATGCTATTGTGTTTTAAACCCTAAGTTCACATACTTTAAACTGTGACCTGTAGGGAATTATTCTCCAGTTCCTAAGAATTTTGGAGGAGTCGGAGTAAAAAATACACTGCTGTAATTTAGAAATTAAAATGTAGAAATACCTCTTATTTCCATCACAAGGATAATTACAATTTTTGTATTTACTACAGTGAGTAAACTATTTATTAACTGAAGCCATGAAGAAATTCCTTTGGGTTTATTATGTATTGTAAATCTTTTGTGTCTTCTGAAGCATCCAGACAAGATGCTAGGGACCTATGCCATGCTGAAAGCAGGTCAATTCTTTGGTGGGCATCATAAAAATGACATTTCAACCTTCTATGTTGGCTCCACTAAAGTTGTTAACCAATTCTGTATTTCTAGTTGATCTGTTTTTAATCAAAAATATCTGTTAAAGTCCATTCAAAATATAGGAAATTTGTCAAATGCAAAAGGCTAGCATAGGTTGAGCATTTCATTTCTTATTTTTGCAAGTGGGTTCTAACAATGGGAAAGAGGAGAGAAATACAAGTAATCAATATATACATTAAAGACTTTTACCATCTCTCTATACAGCATTATACAGTTCTGTCTAATCCATGTGGTTAGTCTTTTAAAAAACTGAGGACTTGCCTTTTCCCATCTTTTGCATAAAACACTTCCTTCCACAAATGACTGTGCTGCACCTGAAATGGGCATGGCAGAGTGGGGGTTGACATTGCCATGGCTTGCTGGAAGAGGGGTAGCAGTGTTTTATGGATAGGAGGAGGAAGGAGGTCAGAAGCTGCTGCAAAAAGGGCAGGTGGGGGTCAGTGTGGGTGACGCTGATTCATCTGGGAACATAAGTGTGGACGGTTTTTAAAAAGGCAGGTTAGAAGACCTTCCTCCACACAGCAAGCAAGGCAGCACCTACTCTCCCTCCCCTCAAGGTGACAAATATCATATTGGTTAGCACCTGCTGTGGGTATTGTGCTAGTTGCTCCTTTTTAGGGAGGCTGGGAAGGAATTTTTCCTTCACAACCATTTTGGCTTATTATGGTGAAGAGGAAAGGGGGTTAGGCTGTATATATCAACTCATTTTGTAAGTGTGGGGCAGATGTCCAGTGCAGGTGCTCCATGGGGAAGACATCCAGTAGCCAGATAGATGGCCTGGTAAAGAACTTTAAAAGGAGGTGCTTGCTAAAGGAACGGAATGGGGAAGGGCTCCTATGATTGGTTAAAGTATTACCCAACCTCCTTTTCGGGCTGTGAAGCTCTTCGGCGATCACCTGTTGCTTTTTCGTTAACTTTCATCAGTCGCCAAATCAGTTTTTTTACCACTTCATTTAATCTCCAATATGGTTACATATAAAGTATATCTATGGCACTATATAACTGTTGAACAGTGATGCTTTACAAACTATGAAATGTCATCCTGTGTTGTGTAGTAAGAAAGAAGCATTTCAAGTAATTTACTCCAAATAAGTGTTCCTAGAACTCATCATTGTCCAGCTATGCTGGAAGAAGGACAGGAGGCACTGGATGTGCTTTAATTGGAATACAACTTTATTCTTTAACAGTCTGGGAGTACCCGGCAGATAAAAGTGTACAGTTCAGGTAATTCCATGATCATTTTCATATACATCCGGGGGCTTCCATCAGCCCTCCCTTTTCCATCCTGGTCCCCAGCCAACCCATGGCTGGGACCTCCCCCTCCTCCCCCCCCCACCCACCCACCCACCCCCACACACACACCCCTCGAATGAGGGTTGTGGGGGCTAAAAAGGCAGGGGGTTGGCTCCCAGCCGTGCCAGTCATAGGAGCCCCTCATTTCTGCTCCTTTAACTAATACCTCTTTTAAATCTTTCACAAATCAATTTTATCTGACCACTGTATCCATTCCCTACACAATACCTGCACTGGACATCCACCCCATATTTACATGAGTTCGGACATCGTAGCCTAACTTCTGTTTCATGTTTTCCCCGAATAAGGCGCCCTCCCCCTCCATGCCAACCTGCTGTGGGGAAGGCAGGAAAAAACAACACTTTGGCTAATCTGGTCCATGGACCTATATAGTATCCCCTCTCTTCCGGTCACCTAGTGGGAAAGGATGGGTCAGTGTCCCATGCTAACCTGCTCTAAAGTTGCTGTAAAAATCACACCATGCCTCTCAAATTTCTTCCTCCAGCAAGCGTGATGGCTGCCCCACCACTTATTGTACGGTGTGGTCATTATAGGTTCTGGCATAGTTATTGTCCTTTCATATATTCATAGCATTTTTGATTAACAAGCTTAAAAAGCTATTAGACTCTAGAGTGAATAAGTTCTTGTGGGTCACAAAAAAGAACACTTAACTTTTTCAGTCCACTATGTCACTTCAGTGGCATGGCTTCAGTGAAGTACTGTGGTTTCTTTCCTTTCTAATTTTACCGGGATTTGAACTGATCAAATATAGACTATAACTCTTTTAAAAGTGAATGAGGGTTTGGTTTTATGCTATTATTTGTTGTTATTATTATTATTATTTTGTTATGCTAAAACCATCAGCAGAACATACTTAATTTCACACATACACTTGCTAAAAAAAAAGTATTGGAACTGATTTTCTATTACATGAGTTCAAGGTTTTATATTTCTTTTACTATAGTTAAATTAAAACCTAAAATAATGGATTGAATTCGGTTTCTTGTATTTTAGGTTAATGTCCTAAACTGTTGGACAAAAAGTACTGTCTGAAATTGGTTTTTGACATATAAAGAGCTTGTCAGTTTACCCTTTTAGATAACAAATAGCTTTTGGCAACAGCAACTAAATTTCTGTGTGACTTTTCATATCTGGACAGTTGTGAAGATTCATGGGGTTATGGGCACCCCGAACTCCTGAGACAGCTGAATAACTTATAATACAGTGACAGTTCGGTGTTTAGCCAATGTTGAATTTACGCTTGTTTTTCAGTTGCAAGACCACCATAGAAGCTATACATGGATTGATGTCTCAGGTTATTAAGGATAAACTGTTTAATCAAATTAATATTGCTTGAAGCGCTTCGCCAGCTGATACACATCTCCAAGGCTGAAAAAGTCATGGTTATTTCTTTCTTTTGGACATGTTCAGTTTTGGAATTAAAGTAAGAATGGATAATTCAGCTAATTTGTAGTACTTTAAATCATTTTTCCCACCTTTTTGCCCAGTTTTAAAGAACGGATGGTTCTGAAATTTATTGTAAACTTTGTTCTCTATCATAAAACACAACCAATTTGGATAATTGTTTCACAAGAAAAGTAAATGTGACTGTTATTAGATGTTGCTCTTTAGTATTTATATCTGTTATCAATCTGCAATAAAAAAAATAAAAATGAGGAAATGATTTTTTTGTAAACACTTATTTCTAGCTTTTAATTATTTTCTGCTGTTTCCCTAGAATAATTCTTCTAATTCATCTAGTTTAGAGAGACAATAAAGCTAATTTAAGAAATTCCATTTTTGTTAAGAACATAATTTTAATATGCTTTCCCAACTCTTCTTTTAATTTTAAAACCTTGGATCCCTTTAGGTTAGTTTTTTAAACAAAGTTCTGATTGAAACATTAATAGCTTATTTTTGCAGATTGACTCCGTGGGGGTCTATTCTCATTCATGTATTGTAAGAATATCTTGCAGCCATGCAGTGGAATTTATTTGCTAATACCCTACTCTCTTTCATAGAAAAAAGAGTGGCAAATGAATGGAAGCCAGGGCAGTGATAGAATTATTAGTACACAATGCCTTAATGTCATCCAGATATGATTAGAGAATAGAAAATAAAATTAATTTAGTTATTCTTTACATACAACTCAGCAGTTATGAAAGCCCCCAATAATTCAATGTTTGAAAGCCTTGATGTAACTCTATTATATGTGTATAATACAGGGTCATTAACCTACTTATGAACAAGAAGATTGTGGCAAACAAAATGTGTATGCTAAAACTAAAATAAACATCCAGAGAAAGATGTGCAGTTGAAATATTAGTCTTGTGAAGTTTTTCTTTTTTTTATTCAAAAGTTTTAAGTCTTAATAAATTATCATGCTTGAGCTGATCTCCATGCAATTTCTCTCTGGAAGACTCTTATGCTGTACTTAGTGCACTGTCTATTAAAGTACTTAACTGAAAATAAGTGGATTTGATTTAAAAAAAAAAAAAGGAAAAGCAGAAGCTTCTTGCAAATGCACAAAACCTCTATTTTTGCTGAGTGCATAATTTGCATTTATAGTGAGGGGACACCATTAGCAAACAAAGCTTTTGCAAGAGGGCTGAATGTGTGTTTTTAATTTACGTTTTAATGTGTTGCCTTTTTAAATTTTGTTTTTTAACTTTTTAAGAATTCCAAACAGTAATTGAAAATGTAAGACATAGCTGAGTAGTCAAATAACAAATTTGCAGTTAAGCCATCTAGTTATACATAAGTTTATGTAACCATATAATATTACCATTATCCTTTTTCAGCCCTCCCTCTGTTGCTTGTCACATACACTTGTTGCATGACGGGGAAAAAAGATGAAAAATTAATGTCTTGAAAAATCAATTTAATCTAATCTAGGACTAGAAACACTAAAATGCATCAATCATAATTGTATGCTTATAATGTGGTGTCACTACAAGGCTAAATTAAGTTTGTTTGGGTGCCTTTATGCTGTATTTCCATACTTTAAGATGTTTAGGTTTCTTTTAAGTTTATTCTTAATCCTGAATTTTCTGTGCTTACAGTGTTTATTTTGGGGATAATTTACAATATGCTTCATGTAACATGCTGTAAAGCTTTATACCTTACATAATTGATACGTACTCTCAATCTTAACTATGCCCTGATGTCAGTCTTTTGTCTGGGAATTTTTAATAGCTATCATTTGTGTAATGCTTTCCATCCAAATGGATTCCTGTGTACTTTAAGCAGAAATAAAAGTTATAAAATGGAATTATGTCACTCAGGAAAATACAGGCACCTCTAAAGTTAAAATGAAGCAAATATTTAAGAGCAAAATTTTAAGAAAGGAAATTAATTAGAACTTCAGGGGTAGCTTAGGCAGAATGTAATTACTTGAATTAAAATTTAGTGAGGACACCAGCATAAATTCTTCTCCATAAGAAAAAATGCCATGGGATCTTTAATGATCACAAGATGGTCAGTCATCAGTGTCTTCGTGGCCTTCCCCTGTGACCTAACACTGGCAACTGTAGGTTGTGCAGGAGCAGACACAGTGCTCAGAGTTGCACAGTATGTAGTGCCTTTTAGAAAACTTAAAAAAAAAAAATACAGCAACTGTATTGGGATACTGGGTAAAGTAATTTTTCCCCCAGTGTTTCCCATACGAGAGCTCACAAAACTCTACATTCTAGCATGCAACCTTTATCACACAGAAAGAATACAATATAAGAATACTAAGCACAGAACATTAGAAAATGGGTTTTTCTTTAGCTGTATACTAAATATCTCTTTGGAAACACAACTCAAGTCATCAGTGAGAATTTGCTCTGCAAGTGCTGATCTCAAGTTTTGTGACAGTACAAATATCTATGTAAAATGTTAGTATAATATAGCCTTTTCAGAAATCCTCTGTATTTTAGCATGTGTACATGATATAGTAGTTTTAATAGTTACTTTTTAAAACCCTGGTTTCATAGATTTAAACTGCCTGTTTAAAATGGCAGTGAACTGAAGCTTCACTTGCATATTATCAGGCCAAATAGTTATTGCATATAATACTCAGACTTTAGATGTTCAGGTGCTATTTTATAATGTTTTAGCTAAATCATAGCAATTTTTTATTAATCTAAATTTGACAAAAATATACAGATCTAAGCTACTATTCATTTATATAATTTGTTTCATCATTTACTGAGCACACACTTTGCCTGTGTCCTATGCCAGGCTCTTGGCACTGTTCAGGAAATGAAATAGTAACTTGCTAATATTTTGGTGAGGCATTCATACTCCTATTGCTATTCCTGACTTGGCTTTCACTGAGGCCACAGTGCGGTTTCTTTCCCTCCAAGCTGCCCAACAGTAACAAGTTGCTAGCTATATTACATAAACACATTTATGGGCATAGTCCGGAACATAGAGAATCATAAAATGTATGGTAAACAATATACACACAACTGGCCAACTGCTACAAAAAATTTAGGGAGCTAGTCTCTAACCTAATTAAGTAGAATAGTGATTGAAATGTGAAAACCTTGTGTGTTTGGACTTGACAGCTACATGTTATCTTTCTTTGGTATAGAAATGTGTGATCTTGATCCTGCACACTTCTGTTTGACATATCACTTATTTACAAATTAATAGATTACACAATTCAATCCCTGGTATCATGCATGGAGTTTAATTTTTACAGCACAGTGCAGTATTTCAGGGCCTGTATTTCTGTTGCACAACCACATTTCATTTGATAGCAGGTAACTATTTTTATTTTTAGAAAACAAATTGCATGTAAAAAATACAAACAATTCAAACAAGCACAGTAGTTTCCTCCATTAGTGTTACAAACAGAGGTGTTAGATGAATTTACCAACTTTTATGTTGAGAATTGCATTTGAAATCCCAATTCTTTCTGAAGTCATCAACATTTCTCCTCTATCTCAATATATGCTCAGATATTTCCAACCTGTGAGTACTGTATTTTACTGCGTTGTATTAATTTTAGTATGTAGAAGCTCCACGGCACAGGAGAAAAGTGTATTTTAAAATCTAACCATTAGAGACTAGCCAGAATTATAGATAGGATGCTAACCTCCTTTACTGTTCATGCCCTTATTAAAGAAAGATCTTCTTAAACTACGTTTCAGTCTTGTTCTCTGATTACTGAACTATTCAAGGATGCACTGGTGCCCCACCAGAACTACTACTGCTGCTTTGCAGTTCTCTGTTTAAATGCACACTAAATTCTGGCAATGGAGCGACTACCCCTACATCAGTGGTTCTGAATCTGCTGCCTGCGGGCCAATTTCAGCCCAGTCAGCACAGAGCTGCGGCCCATGTGACATCCTCAGGGCCATACAGGTAGTATTGGATGCGGCCCACAATGATAAATAGGTTGAGAACCACTGCTCTAAATGAATCCTTTTGTCTGGAAGATGGAAATGTGCTTCTGTGAATAGCACATTGAACTGGGATGAAGGTGCATTTTGATTATATTTTCTCATTTGGATAGTGCCAAAGTGGTAGAATTGCCTCTGCTTTTACTCACCTGATTATTTGTCTACAGTAGAACCTCAGAGTTAGAACACCTCGGGAAAGGATGTTTGTTCGTAACTCTGAAATGTTCATAACCTTGAACAAAATGTTATGGCTGTTCTTTCAAAAGTTTACAACTGAACATTGACTTAATATAGCTTTGAAACTTCTCTATGTAGTAGAAAAATGCTGCTTTTTTAACCATTTTAATTTAAATGAAACAAGCACAGAAAGTTTCCTTACAGTGTCAGTTTTTTTAACATTCCCTTTATTTTTTTAGTAGTTTACTGTACTTGTACTTTCCTTTTTTTTCGTTTGTTTGTTTTTTTTGCTCTGCTGTGGTCCGGCCTTTAGCACACAGGTAAGCTGGACTGCAGCTGTGTGCTAACTGGGCTGTGTGTGGCCCAAGGTTGAGAACCACTGTTTTAACTGTTCACTAACTTTTCTGAGGTTTTATACTTGAATTACTAATTTTTAAAAGCAGCAAAGAGTCCTGTGGCACCTTATAGACTAACAGACGTATTGGAGCATAAGCTTTCGTGGGTGAATACCCACTTCGTCGGATGCATCCAACAAAGTGGATATTCACCCAGGAAAGCTCATGCTCCAATACGTTTTAGTCTATAAGGCGTCACAGGACTCTTTGCTGCTTTTACAGATCCAGACTAACACGACTACCCTTCTGATAATTTTTAAGACTACTTTTTACCCAACTACATTAAGACTATATTATAATACATTGTGACATGTTTCAACAATATACTGTAACACAAAATATTGTGCAGTCCATTTTGAAATTCTAGCTAAGAGATTGTTGATTTAGAAATAGGGCACTACCAAATTCACGGTCCATTTTGATCAATTTCACAGTCATGGGATTTTAGAAATTAAATCTGAAATTTCATGGTATTGTAATTATAGGGGTCCTGACCGAAAAAGGAGTTGGAGGGGGCACGCAAGGTTATTCTAGGGGAGGTTGCAGTACTGCTACTCTTCTGTGCTGCTGCTGGCGTCAGCTCTGCCTTCAGAGCTGGGAAGCTGGAGAGCAGTGGCTGCTAGCCAGGAGCCTAGCTCTGAAGGCAGAGCCACCGCCAGCAGCAGCAGCACGGAAGTAAGGATAGCATGGTATGGTATGGTATTGCCACCCTTACTTCTGCACTACTGCAGGTAAGGCGCTGATTTCAGACTTAGGCGCCCGGCCAACAGCCACCACTCTCTGGCCACCGAGCTCTGAAGGCAGCACAGAAGTAAGGGTGGAAATATCATGACCCCCCTAAAATAATCTTGTGATCCCCCTGCAACTTCCTTTTGGGTCAGGACCCCCAATTTGAGAAACACTGGTTTCCCCCGTAAAATCTGAGTAATATAGGGTAAAAGCACACAAGACCAGATTTTGTGGTCTATGACACGTTTTTCAGGACGTGAATTTGGTAGGGCCCTATTTATAAAACAATATCTAGACAGTATTTCATATTTTGACCAGCCACAATATTGCACAATAGGATAAAAAGTACAGTGCAGCCTTTTGCAAATAAACACAACAGAGGAAGAACACAGAACTTGCAGTGATTCTGGGTAAGAATGTGGTATTTGAAATCTGCAAAAATAAGAGTTTCAGAAACACTTGTATGTTAATGATGAGGTACAGATGTAGGGATCATGCATCTCAGGAATTATGTTGCTGATGTCTGCACTATATCTAAATATATACATTGATTTGAAAATGGACTGTTCAGCTTTCAAATTTTCTTTCTATATTCCTGGATTATTTTAAGAGTTAAACTGCAAAGGCAACATCTGCGAGCAATATGTATATGGTATCTCTGGGGTCATTAGTTACATAAAGCAGCAATACCACTATTATTAATTCTTAGATTTCATATACATAGCAAAATATTTAAGGTTATGGAATTTAGCTCTGAAGTTCCACAATAAGGGTTGTATCAACTAATCAGTATATTTACCCATCACTAATTTCTGAAGTGATTAAGACTGGTAATACTTAATCAGTGATTGCAAACAGCATTTAGCAAAACTGAAAACATGCTTGCTTAGATATTCAGGATACAAAGGCCAGATTTTCAAAAGGACTCTGCACCCATCTTCCATTTAAGCAACTAAGGGTGTGGCTACACTTGAGAGTTGCAGCGCTGGTGGAGGCTTTCCAGCGCTGCAATTAGTAACTGTCCACACCTGCAGGGCACATCCAGCGCTGCAACTCCCTGGCTGCAGCGCTGGCTGTACACCTGGGTCTGCTTGGAGTATAACAACTGCAGCGCTGGTGCTACAGCGCTGCTCGTAAAGTGTGGCCACACACCAGCACTGTTATTGGCCTGCAGGGTATTAGGAGATATCCCAGAATGCTTTTAACTAAATTACTCCCTTTGTTTTGTTATGCTGCCTCTCTTTGTTTTGTTGTGAACTAGGGGCTCCGGGAGCTGCTTATCTAAAAAACAAACACAGCTCCTGTTTGCCGTGATCAATCTGTAACTGACTGAACAATCAAATGAGATAAACCCACTACCTTGCTGTGAATGAGGCAGGCAGGGGGATGAGTGTTTGCTTGAGGATAGAAACAGCGGGGGCAGGGTGGAGAAAGGGAGTCCGTTGGAGCAGCTGCTTATCTGGTCTGCAGGCTGTTTGCAGTTAAGAGTAAGGGGTCGGGAAAATTTTCTGATTTTGCAAGGCAGGGAGCTGATACACAGTGTCGGCTAGAAAAATCCACTCTCTCTCTCTCTCCCCCGGTCCCTGTCACACTGCACCCCACCCCCCTCTTTTGAAAAGCACGTTGCTGCCACTTGAACACTGGGATAGCTGCCCATAATGCATCACTCCCAACAGCGCTGCAAATGTGGCCACACTGCAGCGCTGGTAGCTGTGAGTGTAGCCACACACCAGCGCTTTCCCTACACAGATGTACGACCAGCGCTGCAACTCTCAAGTGTAGCCAAGCCCTAACAAATGTAGCCAGATTTTCAAAGTCCACAGCTCCCTTTGACAGCTAAGAAAGCTGGTGAGTTCTAAGCATTTCTGAAAATCTTGGTCACTTAATTTAGGAGCAGAGTTCTTTTGAAAATCTAGCCCCAGTTCGGCGTACCGAGCATTCTGGAAAATTGATCCTTATATATTTGCAATGTAAAGGTTACAAGAAATGTTCTGCTCCACAAAACTGTCTACACCAACTTTAGCTTCTGATATGATAGGTTTATTTTGTTTGCCTAAATTAAATCCTAATCCTGCAACACTTGCTCACGCAAGTAATTATTTATGCAAGCAATTTCATTGAATATTGATGTCAGTAGGTATTTTATGAGATTAAGTAGTCCAGAATAAGGGGGGAATCTCTATTTTAAAGTTTTATCATCTCCATCTCTTCTTTATTTTTTATTTTATTTATTATTACAAAACCTCTTTTTGGTTACCAAAGATACTTCCAAAGTAAGAATAATGCATTTCTGTTAAGGAGATGTAAATTAATTATGTTGACATGTTAATCAGTATTTTATCTACGGGGTAGCCGTGTTAGTCTGGTTCTGTAAAAGCAGCAAAGAATCCTGTGGCACCTTATAGACTAACAGACGTTTTGCAGCATGAGCTTTCATGGGTGAATACCCACTTCTTCGGATGCAAGAAGAAGTGGGTATTCAC
>RQSS01093800.1:0-14978 GCA_003846335.1 Cuora mccordi
TGAGGGGGGTGGGCAGTCGGGGGGGCAGGAAGCGGGTAGGGGTCAGATAGGGGGCAGGGCCAGGCTGTTTGGGAGGCACAGCCTTCCCTACTCTAAAGCTCATTCAGCAGTTCGAGGCTTGCAGAAGAGCCAAGCTGTTAGCTTTTCCATTAGAGTCACCATCCCTTTCACTTCTCAAATGCCAAATTATAGTCTATATGTAACTTCAGTGCCATAGGGAGATTCATGTCAGGGGAGGGTAGCTTCATTTAAAATTAGCCACTGGGGGAGGGATCACATGAGAAGAGCAATATCCTTCCCAACCCTACCAAGGGAGACCCCCCGACCCTGCATTCCCTGAGGCTTCCGGAGGAATTAATTCAGTGGTTCTCAAACTTTTATACTGGTGACTCGTTTCACATAGCAAACCTCTGAGTGCGACACCCCCCCTTATAAATTAAAAATACTTTTTTATATATTTAACACTATTATAAATGCTGGAGGCAAAGCATGGTTTGAGGTGGAGGCTGACAGCTCGCGACCCCCTGTAATAACCTCATGACCCCCTGAGGGGTCCTGACCCCCAGTTTGAGAACCCCTGGGTTAATTTAATTTTAGCACCTGTGTCCATTCACAGGCATGTGCTATTTTGAGCATTTCAGTTTTCACAACATAGGCTCATCCCAGATTCTGGAACAAGCTCAAATGATCAGTTCGTGGAGTATATACATAAGCTATACTAAAGACAAACCCACAGTAACCATCTCCAGTTTGTGAGGGACCACATGGAGCCAGTCTCTAGGAAACAGCTAAATGCATGGAGGTTAAGTCCATTAATGGCTATTAGCCAGGATGGGTAAGGAATGGTGTCCCTAGCCTCTGTTTGTCAGAGGGTGGAGATGGATGGCAGAAGAGAGATCACTTGATCATTACCTGTTAGGTTTACTCCCTCTGGGGCACTTGGCATTGGCCATTGTCGAAAGACAGGATACTGGGCTGGATGGACCTTTGGTTTGACCCAGTATGGCTGTTCTTATGTTCTAACCTAAATTAACCCAAAGTCATGGAGACAGATATGAGTCAAGGAAGCCAGCAGAGTATCAGAAACCTGGAAAAATCTCTGACTGGATGGGCTCAGGCATTGGTCAAAAGCTGAGGTGGTTCAAAAGTTTTGGATTTTTTTTAAGCAGAATTTTTTTATTGTTTCTTTAAACAATCAAACACAGCAAGCAGCAAATATTTGGCCACACACTTCTGAAACCCCAAACCATATTCAGGTTTTGGCAGACTAATTTTAGCTTTTCAATTAAAAAAACCACAACAAATTTTGAAGGAAAGCAGACATTGTCCATGATTTTTTTCGGCTTTTTAAAAAACCCTAGTTTTCGATCCAGAAAAAGTTTTGACGGAAAATATTTGTGCAATCCTTTTAATGAGCTTTAGTGCCTTTTAGCACTAGCTGATGCTAAGAACCAGTGATATCTTGTAAAGAAGTTTTCTCAAAACTGGGTTTGTGCCGAGATGCAGAAGGTTTATTTTTCCCAGGGCCGCCCGTGAGGCAATTCGCAGGGACCACCACGAGAATATAGTATGGTATAGTATTGCAAATTTTTTTATGGAAGAGGCCCCTAAAATTGCTTTGCACCAGGCCCCCTGAATCCTCTGGGCAGCCCTGCTCACTGAGATCTGAAAATCTGGACCATAATGTATATTACAAGATACTCAGCTTTCACTTTTCAATGTAGTGAAGTTTACCTGGATGATGTGTGTTACTAAGCTGATCACTGCCAGGACAAGAAACATTAGAGAAAGTGATGTGGTGTTTTTGCTCCTTTTTTCAGACTCTGTTTCTTGAAAAGCCTAAGTAAGAAAAGCACAAAGTGAGAATCAGTTACAATAGCTCAGGAAACACTGTAGAAACTATTGAACTTCACCTTCTCTCAACTCTTCCCCGGCACCTGACCTTAGCCACCTCTCAGCTTTCTGCTGCTGGCCAGGAGGTCACTCCACCTCTCCCAGCTGACCTGCCTCTCATCAGCTGCTCCTTCTCCAACCCTCCACCAGACCCTCCCCTCATTTGCCTGTGACCAGCAGTTCCACTAAACCCTGCCTCCAGGCTGCCACTTCACCAGCTCTTATCTGCCTTCCACTGAATGCTGTCACTCCGTCAGATCATCACCACCCCTCCAATTGACTACAACGCCCCTCTTCTCTTGCCTGAAGATAAAAGATTCCCTCAACATCTCGCTCCAACCATTCTCCCTGGCTGCTGCTCCAACTCCCAGCAGCTTCCAACAATCATATACTGGAATCCAAAGGAAGACTCCATTTCTTTCCTGCAATGATTCACGAATGAAGGGGTTAATTATTCAGACAGTCCCATGGATGTCCCTGGTACTTACAAACACAAGGCTAGATAATAGGCAAGAAGTCCCAAGTGGGGAGAGGAGATTAAGAGCTTGATCAAGTTCCTACTGAAGTCAATGGAAAGACTCCAGTAGAGTTTAGTGACAATGGGAGTAGAAGGAGGCTCTAAGGCATCACCAGAGAGGACTAGCTGGAGGGTCGGGCAGGATTTAAAGTTCTGCATTTGTGCCTGGTTCAAGTTAGTTTACCATACAGTTTTGATACTTACCCCAATGATTTTTCCATATATAACAGAAAATGCAGGGTAGATGCCACCAGAGAAGGCAGCAGCAATCACGCCAAAGAATATATGCAGCCACTCAGGTTTGATGAGAGCCAGAATTCTGGAATAAGTCACAGCAGGGAGATTTTCCCCCTACATAAGAGATAAAATTCAGCTGTTCACTGAAAGTTGTGGAACATGACAATTTCTTCAGGTTGGTAGTAAATCAGTAAACTGTCCTAGCAACTGTTCACAGATAACTCACCCCAGCCTGCAATGTACACACTGAATGAGCAAACATATTGAAGATTTGCGACTCTGTAATTTAAGGTCTTAAAACTGAAATTGTAAGTCAAAAAAAAAATCTGCAGGCATAAATTTAACAAAAGGCTCACTGGCAGGTGGGTGGGATGGGGTCTATGTAATTCAATGAAATGTCAAATAGAGTCAGTGACCATGGATTGCAACTTTAACACATGAATCATTAGAACGACCTAAAAGTCTCACTGTTCTGAGCACAAAAAGACCAGTCTAGTTCAGCCTCTGCTAAATGCTAGTGGGTTGGCAGTAATAGAATTGGGTCAACTTACGTCAGTTAGTCTGTTTTGTCTTTTACAAAATAGAGACCATGAATCATTACCAGATGCATGGAAAAGGCATATGAAACAGTGATTTAGGCTTCATCTCCCTTCAAAAACACATGGCAGCTCAATTCAGCTTCACTGAACTATTCAAAATGTCCATACGTTTGTTGAGAAAGTTGTGGAAAATGAAATGAAAACATAGGAACAGGCACAAATTATTAGATGAGGTTTTGAGCCAGTTGCGATGGTCTCACCTGGTTATCTTTGCCTGTGTTTCAGATACTGGAAAAGCCTGCCCACACTTCAACCATACAAGCCTGCTGAACTTTGTGACATCAATAATTTCATGTCTTCCCATCTGATTCCTTCACTTTACTGCAAACAGTATGAATTCTGAAGCCATGTATCTTGCCATCTATTTCCTCTGACAAGGCCCAAATGCAACAGTTATGAATAGATAAAAAGTGTGTTCTGGACTTCTGGGCAATACATTGTAAGAATGAATCCAGTTGCTGCTTATTGTTTGAATCATGTTCTACCAGTAGACTGTACTATAATATAAAAAGAGCTCCTAGAAGAGGATTTCTTCACTGGTGGGTTGCGACCCAAAATTGGGTCATCTGAATGTGTTGAAGGATCACAGGGCTGGCTGGGCTCAGCTTCCCACTCTGGGCTTTCTGACCAGATGCACATGGTCACAACGCCACTCTCACAAATTTGGCCCAGTTGGCCCCCTCATCAGGGGGGCCAGGCCAAACCTGAGCAGTGCTGCAACCTCTGAGGCTGCAACATCCGGAGTAGGGAGCCAAGCCCAGCTAGCCCTGCAGGACAGGAGCTACAGTCTGTCTCAAGACTCATTTGTTTACACCTGTGTTTTCCCTGAAGATTCCCAATTCAAGTATTCACCCAGGTCAATGCTGCATATGACAGGATCATAGCAAAGGTGACATGGATTAAGACTTTTTTAAAAAAGAAAATAGAATGACCTTTGTTCCTATTCTCACAAGCTATCACTAAACTTTAGGATTAAACTGAATTGTAACACTAACCTCTTTCTCCTTTGTTTTCTTCTTTTCAGGCGACTTTTTCTTAGAAGAGGTCTTTCTGCTTGTATGCCTTCTGGATCTCTTAGGAATGCTTCCCATCTCAGTGATTCCTGGGTCTTCAAAACCACCAAGATCAGTCAGATTCTCCATCCTGAAATCATCTAAATCCTCTTCCTCATAGTCTTCATCTTCTGTCTCTTCATCGCTTTCTAACATCTCATTTTGAGTGTTTCCACCATGACCCTAGTGACAAGCAAGGAATAGTGATACACAGTCACAAGACAGTTTGCAGCAAGGGAAAGGAACATGTACTTGGTATGGAAACAAACAAAAACACCACCACTTTGGTTACATGGTCACTTTCATATCCTAGTTTGTATAGGCCAAGTATTCTGCCAGTATAAGTTGGTGCAGTTGCAACTTACACCAGCAGAGAATTTGGCTCTGTATGTCCCCCCGCACTATCTATATAGTTCTGTGATGATGTCTCCACCTCTTTTGCTCAGTTATGTTTTTGACTCATTACACTGTGTAAATGTGAAGCACTGCTACAGGTGAAAAACAACCACTTCCAACTCAGAAACAAGATTGACTGATCAACTTTCACTAAACTAGAAAACATACAGAAACTGCAAAGCGAAAATGGCCCAGCTGTTTCAGTGCAGAACCTGCATGTGTCAGCAATAGTATCAGTGAGATCATAGGCGCCGATATTGTGGGTGCTCAGCGGCTCAAGCTGCCACCAAAAAAAATAGGGGGTGTTCAGCACTTGCAGGGCTGGATAATCTTTTGAGGGCCCCAGCACCTGGACTGTGGCTCTTCCCCAATGGCCCACTCACCAGTCCGCCCCAAGGCCCCTCCCCCGATTGGCCTCTTCCTCCCCAAGGCCCCATCGCACTCGAACAAGAGGCCCCACTGTTGCTCAGCCTCTTCCCCGAGGCTCGCCTGTGCTCTGCCCAGAGGTGCCACCCCTGCTCAGCCTCCCTCCCTCCCACCCCCGAAGCCCTGCCCACAGGTCACAAGAGAGGGGGAGGGGGACAGAGAGGAGCACCCACCAGCAAAAACAAAAATCAGCACCTGTGAGTGAGATATGCAGATAATTTTCTGGAGCAGAGAGATGGCCAGTAAATCTGAAGCATTTAGTCAGGAGTGCTCTATCACATCTCATTACCTGCTGCATCACAAGAGAATAGTAGACACCCTTCTGTGTCATGAGTTGACTGTGTGTTCCCTGTTCAAAAATAACACCGTTGTGAAATCCAGCGATAATGTCAGCTGTTTGGATTGTGGAGAGCCGGTGAGCTATCACAATGGTGGTACGTCCAGCCCTAGCCTTAACGGTGGAAAAAACAGAGAGATGTACTTTAAAATGTGGTGAACCCCCGCCCCTCTGAAAATCCCTATCTAAAAGTGGAAAGTACAAGCGTAAAAGCCACGCAGACCCTTTCTAGCTGATCATTATCTCCACGCCTGCTGTCTGATTTAACAATCAAAGGACACTTCTGATTACAAAATCCACATTTATAATAATGACAGGGGAAAGTGGATTAATTTTATAGGCTGTGCAGGTACCCACTGCCTATAGCTAAGGTTGCCTGACACTTCCAATTGTAAGATCTGTTGTCAGATGTTTATAACTTTGCCAAGATTTATTTATTTGGGCTGAAACTTTCCAGGCTGGTATCTGCCTCACCTTCTCCCCTCCCCCACCCCTCCCCACAAATTTCAGCAAAAATGGTTCAATGATTTCTCAGAATGAGGTTAGATAAAAATAATGTTGTTTTGCCCATATTAAAAAATTCTTATAACTGTTTAATTGAGAAGCTTTATCACCTAAATGCTTGAGAGCAGGGACTTGAAATTTGGAGGAGATGAGCATGGCTCACTGGTATCAGGGATGTGCCTTTTACCATTCCCATGAAAATCTGCCCAAATTTGGGGGGCCGAGTTATGAGGCTCTGAACGTCTCAATTTGCATGTGCTCAGTAGAGACTTATTAGAGTGCAGCAGCTAAATTCCCCAAAGAAACAGTCTGAGCTCGCTGCATTGTATGACAGGAGTGCACATGCACCATCCCCACACAGTGACTAAGCATGTTCCTGCCCAGGATTGTAGGGGCTAAGCAGGACTTTGCCTGCAATTTCTCCTCCCTGTAGTCAGGGGGAGTTGTGGTCCCCAGTGTGACAATCTACCTGGACCATCAGGTGATCCGGCTGATGCAGCAGGATTGTTTGGGGAGGAGGAGATGACATAACACACGAAGTGTTTAAATTTTAAAGCTTTATTAATCAAATAAAATACAGCAGAGAGTGCTGGAAACGCTCCCACGTCGCTCAGGGGAAGAGAGAAAGCATTAGAGCCCCAAGCCCTAACCCACCTTCATACTCACACAAGCATGACCCAAAGCTGGCCAGGCCTGGGTGTAACGTAAGAAGAAGAGGGGAAGGGGTGGACAGGAGTTCTTGCCCTGGGCCCAGGTCGTCCCGGGGATCCGCTGTAATCTCCAAGTTGCCCCAGCTCTCAGGAGGGTCCTTGGATTCTTTGGGGGTGGTTTCAGTCAGGGCCCTCTGTTCCTGGTGCTCTTTGTACCAGTTCAAAGAGCCTTCATATGGTTTCTTTCCCTTTCCCAAAGCATCCCAGCTTCAGGGATGTCTGGGTGGCTCCCACTCTTGTTGTCTCATCTGTGTTTTTAGCTTCTGCAGCCCTGGGTTTTGTTTTCCTCTTTGCTGGTTTTGCTGTCCTGCAGGCAGGGCCGGCTCCAGGGGTTTTGCCGCCCCAAGCAGACAACAACAACAACAACAAAAAAGCCGCTATCGCAATCTGCGGCAATTCAGCGGGAGGTCCTTCGCTCCGAGTGGGAGTGAAGGACCCTCCGCCGAATTGCTGCCGAATACCTGAAAGTGCCGTCCCGCTCCAGAGTTGCCACCCCAAGCACCTGCTTGATAAGCTGGTGCCTGGAGTCGGCCCTGCCTGCAGGTGCAGGTCTGTGTAATTGTTTTTTCAGGGCCGCTTGGGCAACTTTTAGGCCCCCGTCTTTCTCGGCTGTCAGCCAAGTCTTGGCTGCAAGCAGTGTAGTTGGGCAGAGGACAGTGTTTTACCTTTGAACCGAGCTTGTTAATTGCAGTGTTGAATTAACCTGTTCTCGGCTCTTTTCTTTTTCTTGTCCCCCTTTTTGGCCTCTTCTGACCTAAAAAAAACCCTTCCACTCTCCACTCACACACCTTTAATCCTCCCCAAAATGCTTTGTGATGCTTGCAACAGTGTTAGCAATATACAGTGCTGATCAGCCTTCCCAGGGACCTCCCTAAGGGGAGGGGGCCATTGGGTTGTGACACCAGAACCGGAAACAAGAGTAGGGAGAGCAGAATGAACAGTGATTATGGAAGGAATCAAAGTTATGCAGTAAAGAATGCTCTTGTCTGCAGGAAACCTGCCTCATTTGTTGCAAAAGTTGTAAGGTGTGTAGTGAATGAAGCAGGGGATTGCAGGAAAAGAAAGGATGGTCTCATTATTTTTATAGCAGCTGAATACTGCCCTAGAGAATTGGATTCTAGCCCTGTCTCTGTGCTGAGCATTCTCGGCTGCAACTGAAGTCAATGGGAGTTGTGCTTTTAACATATCTAGCGCTGTATAATGCAAAATTCTCTGAAATATTGAATCCTGGGCATCACAGATCATGCACCCAAAAGTAGTATGCACTTTCAGCATTAACATCTCTGTGTCTCAGTTCCCCGTCTGTAATATGGGAGTAATACGACCACCTTACCTGTCAGGGGTATTGTGAAGATAAATTCATTAGTGTTTATGAAGCACTCAGATACTAGAGTGATGAGAGGTATAGAAAAGCCCATCAGGAAGTTAATAATTTTGTTTTCACAGCAGGGTTTGAATGGCATGGGGGCATACATTGAATGCTGAGGATAAAAAGAAATATTGACTAGCACTGAATGTTGAATAGCACTATCCTGTGCACTGAATGAACCAGGGGCCCTGTGGAAAAAATAGTATGTGATCATGTAACTGAAGACTGTCCCCTAATGCAGACACACAAGGGGACCAAATTAATGTTGACCAGGAAACTTTAATTCTGTCATTCCCTAAATTTTGAGGGCTTGACTTTGGAACCTTAATGTTCTTTTCACGTCTTGTGTGTGTATGTGTAACTCAGTATAAATAATGATAGTATCTATGCAGAACATAAGGGCTCAGCACCCAAATACTACCCTCAATTACGCTGTGCACTACCGCTGATATTAGGGTTGCCAACTCTGACTGAAGCGATTCCAAGAGATTCTTTTCCCCAACAGGACAATGTCATTTTCTTAAAATATCCTATTAAAATCTCCTGGATTGCTTTCCATGGTCACCGGGAGATCGATGCCGATTCTGGGAGACTCCAAGCCAATCCTGGAGGGCAACCGTAACTTATATCAGTGTGGTCAGATGGGTTTAAGTGAAGGCAAAATTTAGGCCCACAGACGTAGCATTTATCGCAGATAAATGCTGTGAGCCATATAGTGCCCTTGAGCCACACATAGAACTTACTCTATTCTGGGTTTACTATTACTGAGTACTAATGGGAGGCCGGCTTTTTCATAGAGCTTATTTTTATGATACACCACTGGTTATATACAAATACACGTCAGAAATTTAAAGCAGTGCTGCAGCCCAGTCCTGTAGGCCTCACTCAGGCGAAGCTCCAGAATCTGTTGCCAACTCACCCTGTGTCCACTTAACCTGTCCGTGCCTCAGTTTCCTGATTTGCAAAATGGAGAAAATAATCCCTAAATCCCAGCAGTGTTATGAATATTATTAAAACAGCTGTTTAGTGATTGGAGAAGATACAGTGCTGGATAAGCACAATGTATTTTTATTATTGCCCTGTAGAAATCCATACAATTCTGGCACCTTGCTTTGATAATGTAGGAGTTACATTCCTGATGCCACATTCACAATTTACCACCAGGCAAGCAATTGTGATGTGAGGCAGAATGTGGTGGAGGCCAGCATTAAAGCAGACGACTTCTGTCTACATGCAAATATCCTGGCAATCAGGAATGACGCTAACAGAAATAGAGCCTGTGATTGCTTTAGGGTTTCCACCTACCAGGGTTTTATCCGGACAGTCTGGCTTTTGGCTTCTGTGTCCAGGTGGCATTTAGGGTTTCCAGGTGCCCAGTTTTTGGTGACCTGGCAACCCTATGGCACCTGAACCAAAAGCTTAGTTACCGCAGGGTGGGGAGAAGTGCCGGGTCATTAACACGCACCAGCATCTGCTCAACCAGGCTGCCTCCTACATGCAGCCAAGCTCCTTGAGACAGTCCAGCAAGCAATGGGGGGGTGTGGGGAGAGGAGCGAGTGATGGAGGCAGGGCCTCAGGGGAAGAGGTGGAAGAGGGGGAAGGGCCTCAGGGGTGGCAACCTTAGATTGCTTAATGGAGTTTTGATTAAATATTACAGAGTCATATCATGACACCAACATTTGAGCATGCATCCCTATTGATTTCAATGCCCTTCTTGAAACCAGTGGAGAGCTATGCTTAAAAATGGATGGCATGCTATAGCCTTTAATGTCAAGCTTGCCATATGGTTTTTGTGCTTTGTAATATTGACTGATAACTCTAGCAATAGGATTCCTACCTTATTAAGAGCTGCTTGCACAATAGATTCACTCTGAGTGTCCAGAGCAGACGTGGCTTCATCCAGCAGCAGAATCCTGGGATTCCTTGCCAGGGCACGGGCAATAGCAATTCGCTGTTTCTGCCCTCCGCTCAGCTGAGCTCCCCTTTCCCCCACCATGGTGTTAAATTTCTGAGAGAGGAGTATCAAGATTGCAGAAGGGGTCAGTTGAAATCCTTTTACACCCCCAACCTCATCTTATTGTTACTATCACAAACAGAAATTCCCTCTTTTAAAAGTTTTATGATGGATGCTTCAATAAACACTTTAAGAATAATTACTTCTAAAAGAACTGTCTTAGCCAATTACATTCAGTGTTTTCCCCCCTTGAGGCAGAGGACAGTTTAAAATTCCTGATGATCAGTTTACAGTTTTGTCTCTGTCTCACCTTCCAGTTGGCCAGGAATTAGTATGTGGTGTGATGGTTTTCTATTAGCTTAAAGAAGGTATTCTAAAATGAGATTTTTCAATTATTATAAAAAGCAGCAATTGAAGTGAAAAAAAAACAGAGAAACTAGAAGTGGCTGAAGGAATCCAGCCATTTGATTGGCTAACAATACTAACCAGTGACGACTCAGGACACAAAGCAATTTTGTTTGCCAAGCAAAACCCAGTTTAAAAAACAAAAAAACAAAAACAAAAAGGATGGGAATATTAGAAGTGGGAAAAGATAGATAATACCCAGCAGAAGAAAACAGAATAAAAACCATCTGGTAAATTGAAAAAATCTCTCATTGTCCATAGAAATTCCTTATCCACCCTATTAAAAAATGTTGCCACATGACATACAATTAGTATTGTAAATTAAGAACATTGTGGGCCAAATTGTCAATTGGAATAAATGACAAAACATCAGTGAAAAGCTAGTGAAGCACCATCTATTTGCACCAGCAGAGAATTTGGGCCACAAAAATTCAGAAGAACTGAGAGAGAGAGAGAAACCAAAGAATTTGTCACAGTTATACGGTGCTCAAAAGTACATCAACTCACATCAGGCAGTCTGGATATAAAATCAAAAGCATTGGCTTCTTTAGCTGCTTTCTCAATTTCAGAATCAGTAATACCCTCTCTGCCACAGCGAATGTTCTCAGCTATTGTTGTAGCAAACAAAATAGGCTCCTGGCTTACAAGGCCAATACGTTCTCTTAGCCACTTTATATTAAGTGTCCGAATATCTCGTCCATCTAAGGTAATCTGAGTAGAAAGGCATAAATGAAGAGTTTGAGGAAATGTATTATGTTTCAAATAATTAGTTGTTATCATGGTATAATAATAATGATACACCTCTACCCCGATAACGCGACCCGATGTAATACAAATTTGGATATTACGCGGTAAAGTAGTGCTGCGGGGGAGTGGGGCTGCACACTCCGGTGGATCAAAGCAAGTTCGATATAACGCGGTTTCACCTATAACGCGATAAGATTTTGTGGGTCCCGAGGACAGTGTTATAGCGAGGTGGAGATGTATAATAATTGACTTCAATATTTGTTTAGCAGCTTCTCACATGGAATAAAGCAATAACATTTAAACAAAATGACCAGGAAAAATTAAAACTATATCTTCACAATCACCTCAGACTAGAAGAATGAAAGGAGAAGGATAAACAAAAAGGATATTGTAGGAGCAGTGTTTTATAATTGTACTATGAGAATTAATGTATGATTTGATTTCATCCTGCCAGCCACCCTTTTTGAATAGCAGAAAGGAATGACAGGCCAGAACAATCCTTATGACTGATTATGGTCACTCTTTTGTTTTAGGATAAGTTACAATGTCTACTATGGTTTCCTATACGTATTACAAATTAGGCACTCTAGTTAAATATACATTTCTTTGTTTTAAGGTTTTAGTAAGTAAGAGACAGGATCTTGTATGGTATCTATGTTAAGGAGATTAGAGGAATGTTGAGGGCCTGAAGCCCCACTGGGAATTGTTTTAGTTATAAGATTTAGCTAGGCTTGATTTACAGTGTATTCTGCTGAATATAAAATACTGCTGTCTCTATACCTTGGAAGGTTTCTGTAAGAGAGTGTTTGCATGCATTCCTCATTCACACATCAGGAAAAGATAAGGTGTGAAAGCCATCACAAATGTCCAGATGGTCAAGAAAAAGTGAGAGACTTGGAAAGACCAGAAGACAATCAGGAAACATCCATTGTATCCAATGCTAGACATGTTAGCAGCATTGACAACCTCTAAGGTGAGGCAGGCACCCCAGAAGGTGAGACAACAAATAGGAGATAACAATGGGAAGCCTGACAATAACCATCAAATGATAATAGTAGAAAACCCCAAGATTAACACCACTGAAGGACAGGATGACATTGCAAAATGCATGGACTCAAATAGGAATTTACAACTACAAAGCTGGGGTGTTGTGCCACAGAACTCTGGGTTCATTCCTGCAAAGCCTCGGAGCATCGGATCGCGACCCACTGAGCCCAGCTCCACACTCGTGCTCAATCCAACTGGCCATTAGATTGACTCGAGCTACAACAAACTGGTAACTATAAACAACTGGCAGGTGTGTGTGTGTGTGTGTGTGTGTGTGTGTGTGTGTGTGTGTGTGTGTGTGTGTGTGTGTGTGTGTGAGAGAGAGCGAGAGAGACTAAAAAGCATATGCTAACTGTTGTATTTTCAATAAATGCGGCATATTTGCCTTTTCTCCCTGAAAAGATCCCGTGTGCTTTGTACAGCATAACAATATCATCAAATATTTAAATCCAAATTATGACTTAATATCAGTAAAGTCCTATCTAGGTTTTTACAATATTCTCATCATCATGGCATACAAGTAATGAAAAATCAATTTCAGAATTTCTTTGGATGCTACGTATCTTTTGTTCCTTTAAGAATCCAATTTTGTGTAAAATCCTTTTAAAGTATAGGTGTAATCTAGTCAGGAAATTAATCTTCATCCTAGTAGCCAGGAATATCGACAGTTCATCCAAACTAACCTCTCCTTGGACTGGATCATAGAATCTGTGTAGCAGCTGAATAGCAGTACTTTTGCCACAGCCACTGGAGCCAACCAGAGCGATGGTCTTCCCCGATTGAACTTTCAGGTTCAGGCCCTTGAGAATCTGGAAATATAATCTTTATGTGTTAGTCCAATAAATATAGAGTTACTTAAATAAATGGTTTGTTTAGAAAAAAGTTCTATTAAGATGCTTGGCATAATGATCAAGCCAATAACGAGAGGTCTGGTCTAACAGTGTATTGAACTCCCAGGCCTGCTTTCAGTCCTCTGTTCCAATCCGGGTTGGAAAGCATTTTGAAGATGACAAGAAAAAGTTTTTATTACTAATAACAATCTTGCTTTGTTCTATTCTTATTCTACAAAGACTGCCCTAAGAAAAACCCTTTGGCTCTGAAAACAAAGTGGGTGTTTTAATATCCCCAGTGGAAAGAAGAGTCAGAGTTTGACAATCTCTAGAATTTACTAGGGAGGGATTAGTTATGGAGTAATGACACCTTTTGTTGCTATGTTCACATTTAGGAACATTTTACCTCAGTCCGTTTATCCCATCTTATAAATGTCTAATATTGCTAGTGGCCAAAATATTTGTCTCCTACGGGAACTCTTGTGTAGTCATAAATCAACCTAAATATACATATTTTTTGTAATAGAAGATAAAAACAGTGATATTGTTCTCATCTCCTTATACTATACCAGAAGAGCTCCAGTTTTCCAGTAAGCTAATAGCAGATAAGCTTTGGTGTTTGCTGGTCCAAGCAAGAGCATCATTCTCCACCCCTTTAACATCATTTCTCATCACAACCATCCCAGCTCTAATCTCCCTTTTTAGGTAAGGCAGGAAAGGGCATGTCAAGGTAACGCTGATGATAACTAGAGTCTTCAGCTTTCTGTGACCTGATTCATTCCAAATTTAGGTACTAAATAGACATTGCCTTGATCTGGGTCTGTTGATCATCTTTGGCTGGTGATTGATGAGAACCAGGTATCCAGGATGATTCTTTTAGTTTTGCCAGCTACCTCTGATACCATTGATAATGAGCCACTGCTGACACATCCAGCCCAGGATTTCTCTTGAATGGAGTGATGTGGGAGTGATGTGGGATTGTGTATTGTCACCCTCCTGCTCAGTTTGTATGCAAGACCATTAGGGGAAGACAATGAGACACTACAGACTACACTGACTTCAGTATTCAGTTAAGATAGCTCTAGATCTCTGTTTCATCAGACTCAGCTGGGAGAAGTTGACTGGCTTAGCCAGCAAGTTACAGGGTGGGTTTGATGCAGGCAAACCAGTTGTGACTCACCTCAGAGATGATTGAGTTTATGCTTGTAGGTTGGAGCAACCCTCAGAAGAAATAGCAGAGCTAACAGCAGCACACTCAAGTGAGTTTGTAACCTGTTGGATCCACAGCTGCTTTTGCACACAGAAAGCAGTAGAGGCTAATAGCATTTTGTTTCTCTTTTGCACTTGGCCAGAAGGTTCTGAACTTTCAATTCTGGTACAGATGTCACCAGAATTGTCAGACCAGAATTCTGGTACAGATGTCAGAGAGAAATAGTGGATTAATGCAAAGTACCATACATGGGACTGTACAATAAGATAACTCCCCTCACAAACTTCAGCGGGTGGAGTGTATGGCAGTCTGTTTCTTAGAGGACATTTTCTGTAGGAAAAATCTTACCTCCATGCTCTGTGATCTGCCCTGGCTTCCACTTCATTGTCAGGAGAGATTTAGAATAATGGCTTTAACCAATAGGCCTTAAAATAGGTTGAGTCCTGGCTATCTCCAAGATCACCTCTCCCCACATGGGATATCACAGCAGCTGAGATATTCTGAAGCACTGCCACAAACAGCTTTCTGGGTTTAAACACATGAGGGCTGGAGGTGAGGCATTCTTGGTGAGTGAGCTTGAATGAAGAATTTGCTTCTGATTCAATTCACCACAGGCCAAATTTACTCACCTTCAGGTTATGCTGTAAGCTCCATTTGTTCTCCCTTGCTTTTTGCAGCAGGTGATAATGAAGAAAAGTTGGATGATGATGATGATGATGAAGACAAAGATTTAGTTTTGGGAGGA
>RQSS01093804.1:0-17450 GCA_003846335.1 Cuora mccordi
TGTAGAAAAAGTAGGATAAAATTGAGCAACAAATGCTGCGGTCTTCCCAGTGCTAACTAGGGCTGGAATTGTTATTTTCAACAGCCATTGCCATTTTGTTTCAGTTTGGTTTGTTGAAAAGGAAGACAGTGATATTGCATTGGCCAGTTCCCCATGGACACGAAGAGTGGAACAAAAGAATAACAGAGGCACCTCAACTTTTCCTCATTTATGTAGGACAGTCTTATAAGATGGATCCAGATATCCTCCAATCACACAAGCTAAACATTGTTCCACTTCACCACAGTTTTGTAACCATGCGGGAACCAGTCCTGTCTGTGTTCTGTGCACATCCAAAATCCCTGCTGAATGCAGAAGTGCCCTGCTTTTGTGACCATCCCACCTGATATGTTCATCCCTTGTGAGCGAAGCAGATTCACATTTAGTAATTGGGTGGGAAGCCTCTCAGAAAGCGTTAGGTGCTGTAGGAGGTGTTGCTTATTCACTGGGTAATGTGAGACCTTCCTGTTACACTAGTAAACCAGTGCCGCACTGAATGCACTTTGCTCCTGGAGTCTAGAATGGGCCCTTTGCTTCTATGCACAGCCCACTAAAGACAATGAAAAGCCTCCCACTCACTTCAACAGGCTTTGGACAGAACTGGTTATACACAGGGTAACTCCACTGTCTTCAGAGGGTCCTGGACCCACAGCGGAGGGTGGGGGCATGTGAGCTTGTTGCAGAGCTGCTGCTCAGGGATGGGAGCCTCCTGGCACCCCAGCCTCCAAAATCATCCAGGCTGCACTTTCTGCACGACTAGGTGCTGCCTGAGGGGGGTGTGGGAATTGGTGGCCTCTGCTGCAGGTGATGGGCATCTCAGGTATTTAAAGCCATGGCCTAGAGGAGGGAAGTGCCTAACTCCAGAGTCTGCAGCTGCCTAGGGACAGGGCTGAGGATTTAGAGTCCCTAGTGCTGCCGTTGCAAGGTCCAAGCATGCTCAGCCTTGGCATTGCCACCCCTCCTGCGGCTAGTGGCTGCAGTTGGCTAAGGCTGGCCTCTGGCAATTGGCCCCATGGCTGTAGCCAGAAAAGCTACAAGTGGCTCTGTGACTACTGGGGCCATTAAGCTAGAGCAGCTAAAGACACTGGAGTTAACCTCAAGGCACAGAGGTCACCAGCAGGAAAGGAATGTCAAGGGGAGCAGGAAAAGAGGGAGCAGGTCAGGCTGGCAGAGGGAGCTTCCAGCTGGGTGGGAGCATGTCCAAAGTAGAAAGGAAACAAGCCTGGGGAAAGGTGGTGGTGACCAGGCAGCAGACTAGCATGTAGATGGGAGCAGAGGGAGAGAGGCTGGTGGCTTCAGATTCCCAAGGGCTAAGTCCTCACTTTGGGGAGATGGTGTTTGCAGGTGGCTGGCTCACATGGCAGGATGGGGGCAGAGGGAGGGATCTGTCAGAACTGATCAGGTGTCTGCTGGCTTTAGAACTCTGAGCTGAGACTAGGACCACATGCCGTGACTGGTGACATGGGAGGGTACTGGAGACATGGCTACAGAAGGTGTGAATGAGGAAGGAGATAAATCTGTGGGGAGTTTCCTTGGTCACTGTGAAAGTTCTGCTCACTGTGGACACTGGTAAACCCACATGGGTGTACAGCTCAATGAGAAAACCCGGGGGCTGAGGGAGCTGTGTATGGCAATGCATATAGTCATGTAGGGAGGTGTGATCAAAATGAAAAATGTCTCTGAGGTTCAGTACCGGGCATACTATGGCACCAATGGCACTGCCCCACCAGGCCCACACTTGGAGCCCACAGTGACTACATAGGGGCCCATAAATATGTTTAGCGCCGGGGCCCACAAAAGGTTAATCCAGCCCTGATTACCCGAGCACTATTACAGCCCCACATTTTTGGGTGGACCTCCCACAGTGGGAGCTGCAGAGCCCTCCCCCGCAAAACACACACACACACCCTCCTGGTGTTGGGAGAGGAACAAGAGAAAGGACAAAAGAAGCAAGAGACAAAGAGAAAGGAGGGAGGGATGGATGGAGGAAAAGGTGAAACAAAAAGGAAAAACCCTAATGTCTCCAGTGATTCTAGGGGACAAAATCCCAGGTGCGGAATAAAATTCGGCCTCCTTAAGCTCATGTTTTCCATGCCTAGAATTCAACTGTCACCAGATGGATCAGACTGAACAGGTTTCAAACCTTGAGGAGGCTCTTACCTTCTAAACAAGGATGGCTGTTTTCTAGTAAAATCACTAAAAGGGAAGGAGAAAACTCGAAAGAGGTTCCTCCTGGCGCTCACGTCCGTGAACCCGAATACTCTCTCAGTCCTCAAAGAGAGACCTGGAGAAGGAGACTTGCTGAAGCAAAGCCACGGGGGTCTCTGAGGTTTCCATGGCCCCTCGCCCCTGTCCTGCCTGGGTGATGTCAGCATCTCTCTGTGAGGTCACCACCTCCCCACCACCTTTGACCAATAGTCTGAGGTCCTGCAAAAGGCCTTTGTGATGTCACTGCCACACCCCTCCCTTGCTGTGCTAATGTCCTGCCCCTGCCCAGGCACTGTGGAGGTTTGAGCTACTCCCTGTGGATCACCCCACTCAAGGAGCATTCATTCTAGGAAGCAAGCCGGCTAGACAGGAAAACATCAGACTCTGCTCCCAATACTACACTCAGTTTTTCAGAAATTAGTCGCCTTTATGGCCAGAAGAGACCATTAGAGCATCTAATCTGACCCCCTGCATATCACAGGCCTCCAGTATGACACAATAGCTACTTTTGGAGCAAATACATTCCAGAAAGGCATCTAGTCTTCATTAAATGACATCAGGAGATGGAGAATCCATCACTTTCCTTTGTAGCTTATTCCTGTGGTTAACCATCCTCACTGTTGAATATTTGTGCCTTAGTTTTAATATGAATTTGTCTCTTTTCACCTTCCAGCCATTGGGTCTTGTTATACCTTTCTCTGCTAGATTAAAGAGCCCTTTAATACCCAATCTTTTCTCTCCATTAAGGCCCTTCAGCATTTCAGTGAAGTCACCTTTCAATCTTCATTTGATAAGCTAAACAGGTTGAGCTCTTTCATTAGCTCACTAGAAGGCATTTTTCTCCAGCCCTCAGAACATTTGGTGGCTCTTTGCTGCCCCAGCTCCAGTTTCACAACATCTTTTTCAAATGAGGACACCAAAACTGGAGGCAGTATTCCAGTATCAGTCTCACTGATGCCGTGTCACCTCCTGTGACGTTATTGACATAATCTGTAACTGTATAGATCACCGTTGCGACCACTGTTCTATATTTGCAGCCAATATTGTAGAAAGGTTGTTGTGTAAGGGGTCTATGGAGAGGTTCTGATTGGCTGATTATAATGATGCTATCTCTAGATGTGTATCATTTTTGTAGTTGATGTTATGAATATTGACTCTATGCTGCCCGTATTTCAAACTTGTGCTCTGCTTCCGGGGAACACCCCAGCCAGACAAGTTGGTGTCAGTTCTGCCTAGCCTGCTTGATGGCCCATTAAGGACCATCAGCTATACAATCGACCCATTGAGAGAAGGCAGATACCGCTGGAGGGACTTTGCTACAAACTGAAGCTCTATACAAGGGACTGAATGACCCATCCCAGCTATGGATGTACTCCAGAGACTTGATTTGGACCTGCAGAATTTGTGGCAGAAGCTGTGCGGCTCTGTTCACGATGGCCGGGAAACGGCGGGGAATTGTTGCCTTCTGTAGCTTCCATGGGAGCCCAGCACAGACAATCTGGAGAAAGTGTTGGAAGCTGTGTGGCTCTGTTCACGATGACCGAGAAATGGCGCAAAATGGTTAGATGAAAGAGTAGATAGAAAGAGGAGAGGACACTTGAAGTGGATTCAACATACCAGGAGACAGGAGGTGCACCGTGCTGCACCGTATGCTGGCAGTATGGCATCTGCCGTAGCTTTCACGGAGGGAAGAGCGAGTGACAGCACACACCGAGAAACACCTGTGAGAATATTTTGCCCCATCATGCCCTGGGAGCTTAATCCACAATTCCAATGGGTGGCAGAGACTGTGGGAACTGTGGGATAGCTACCACAGTGCAACACTCCACCACTCGATGCCAGCCTCGATACTGTGGACGCACTCCCCCGAATTCACGCACTTTAGTGGGGACACATAACTTTGAATGTATGAACTCGATTCACGAAATTCGAATAAAATAACTCTGGGGCACTTCGGCAGCGGGTCCCGGAGCAGAAGGACCCCCCGCCGCCGAATTTCCGCCGAAGCGGAAGAATCTCCGGGGGCCCGGGCCCCATGAGAGTTTTCCGGGGCCCCTGGAGTTAGTGAAGGACCCCACTCCAGGAACCCCGAAAAACTCTTGTGTGGCCCCTGTGGGGCCCAAGGCACATTTTGCCTCATTATCGCCCCCCCCCCCCGATGGGACCTGGAGCTACTGATATTTCAGGACTCCTGTGAGACCCTCAGCTGGTTGTGCACTCTGCACTCATTGCTTTCCTCTCAGGACTCTCTCCCCTCTTCCCTGTCTGCTGCTCTCCTCCCTTAGACATTGAACCCAGCCCTTGCTGCTGCCAACGCCAACTGGCAGAAGGGCCTATAAGTCCCCTGCCTGAGGGGAGGCCAATGCATGTGGTCGGCCATAAGCAATATGATATTTTCTGTCTTATTCTCTATCCCTTTCTTAATGATCCCCAAGATTCTCTTTGCATTTTTGACTGTCGTTGCACACCGAGTGGATGTTCTCAGAGAACTATCCGCAGTGACTCCAAGATCCCTTTCGAGTGGCAACAGCTATTTTTGGCCTCGTCATTTTGTATGTATAGTTGGGATTATGTTTTCCAATGGGCATCACTTTGCATTTATCAACAAATCTGCCATTTTGTTGCCCTTTCACCCAGTTTTGTGAGCTCTTTTTGTAACTCTTCCCAGGCTGCTTTGGACTTAACTTTCCTGAGTAGTTTTGGATCATCTGCAAATTTTGCCACCTTGCTGTTTACCCCTTTTTCCAGATCATTTATGAATATGTTGAATAGCACTTGTCCCAGACCCCCTGGGGAACACCACTATTGACCTCTCTCCATTTTGAAACCTGACTATTTATACCTACCTTTTAACCAGTTATTTACCCGTGAGACGACCTTCCCTCTCCTCCCATGAGAGTGTAACAGAGCAGAATAGGGCTTCCTTGGGAGGGGGAGTGAATTGAGAATATATCAGGGGGTTGTGCACATTTACTGTCCTGGTGAAAAAGTGTGTCTGATACTCAGTCTTTGCTGCTCCTGCCGGCTGTGACTGCTGAGGACATTTTCCTTCTCTACTCCAGGGTCTCTCCTCTGCGAGATTCTCAGCAAGTCAGGCCGCCCTGCAGACTATGGCAGAGCAGTTTGGTAATAGGCTGCAGGACTTAGCATGTAAGAATGTAGCTGCTGTAGCACCTTGACTGTCCATGGGCCAAATCCTGCAGCCCTGGCAGCCCAGGATAACCTCCCACTGATGGTGATGGGAATTGAGCCTTTGTAACTAGCTGCTGGTTCCTGAGGTCTCAGCTATGGATTAAACTGGTGGCAAACACAGCTTCAGCCAAAGAAGTGAAGGATGTAAGTGAAAGAGCAAAGCTGGCCCTGGGGAGCTGCTGCAGTCCCGTCACCACAGCTTGACCTGTCAGTTCTTCCTTGCTGAACTGGCTTTTCTGTCAGGCTCCTTTCCTTTATTTTAGTTTTAGTAAGGGGCCAACAGTCCCTTACATGAGCCAGCCCCGTGAGGGTCACCGATGTGCAGAGAAAGCAGCAGGAACTGGTCCCATGGTGTAATGGGCAGCACTCAGGACTCTGAATCTTGCAATCTGAGTTCAAATCTCAGTGGGACGTTGTGGTGAAGCCCTGGAGCTCCCAGTGCTCAACTTCCCTGTCTTCAGCTGTGCAAAAGCCAATCTCCCCCCTCCTGCTGGGTGACTCAGTCCTTGGGGTGCGATGGCTGCAGTGGGTCAGGGCTCTAGAACTGGCTACTGACACCTGAGGGTTGGGATTCTCATGGCTTCACCTGATGCCCACAAGTTTGGTGCTTTTCCTCTTGCCCACATGGCATTTAAAGGAAGGAGGTCCAGGGCCAGGCTTCACAGTCAGGGCTAGGCAGGAGGGAGGCAGAGTCCCAGGCTGGAGCCCAACACACCTCTCCTCCTCTGGGCACCTAGAGCAGAGGCAGCTGGTGCTGACAGCTCCAAGGGAAGGCTTAAAAGCCACAGAGCAACCGAGGGCAGGGCAAGAGGAGGGGAGAACCATGCCTATGAGTGGCCATCAGACAGCCACAGAGACACCCAGCCAGGCTGCTCCCTGGCATGCCAAACCCCCACTGAAAACCACCCACAGCCAGCTGCTGATGCTTTGTGACCAACGTCAGAAGATGGTAGGAAACCAGGGCCAGCCCCCCTGGTGGGGCCTCTTACCATTCCCACTCAAGGTGCTGACTTTGGCAGTAGGGCAGGAGATTTCACCCCAAGAGGCTTTTCCCCAGCTGGCGAGAAGCAGAGAAACACCCAGGCTCCCAAGGTGCTATTTAGCAAATACCCTCCAGCACAGGGACAGGTGCACACTTGGAAGAGGGAAACTGCTCCACACGCTAGCCCGGGCAGCCTCCCATTTTCTTTGGCAAGTCAGGAACGGCAAAGGCAAGACTGGAAGCACCTGGGGCTCATGCCCCAGCCTTTGTGACACCCACCCCCCAACTCCTTCCTGGGGCTCTAGCTGAAGCCAGAGCATTGGCCTGAGCGGCCAAGAAGAGGTTCCAGCCCTGAAGGAAGCAGGACTTTCAGCCCAAAGGTAAAATTGCTCAAGCACAGCCACGAAGGGACTCGAACCCTCAATCACCTGATCCGAAGTCAGACGCCTTATCCATTAGGCCACTTGGTCACAGGAATGAAACCTTTCCAAGCACTTATTTGGAAAAGGCAGACACTGTGTTTCTCAGGTCCTCTACTGAGGGGGGCCGAGACTCTCTGGGCACAAGAAGTCGAGTTCCCAGCGAGATGTGAGACAATTCTCTGGAGCCACGTACAGGAGGCTCAGGCATGAGGGATTGGGGTGCAGCGGACAGACCAGCTATCTAGGTGCTTAGATTTGGTCTCACTGAGGAGAAGGAGGAATCCTGCTGATAGGCAGTGGCTGTGGAGAAAAAGTGGGATGTCCAGGCTGCTCAGGTCTCCTTCTTCCAGCTCCTCATCTGGCTGAGCTGCTCCACCAGCCTGGACAAGTCCTCTGCATGCACAGCAAATAGCCCAAGAGCCATTGCTGCCCAAACCTGTGCTGGGGGGTGAGCGTCTGTCTTCCCTGTCCCATCTGTGCTAGAGCAGATCACTAGATTGAGAGAGACAGTCAACAACTATTAAGACTAAGATTATATAAAGGGGGTCACAGAATTTGTGACTTTCAGAGACCTCAGTGACATTTTCCACCTCAGCCCTGGGGCAGCAAGACTGGAGCTGTCGGCCGGTGGGGGCCTCACAGCTATCAGCCACCAGTGGCGGAAGGGACTCCCACAGACCCATGCCACCACGGATGGACCCCACAGCTCCCAGCTACTGTGAGCAGCAGGATGCCCCCAGAGCTCCCAGCTGTCGTGGATGGATCCCAGAGCTCCCAGCCACCACATGTGACAGGGGGACCCTGGAGCTCCCAGTGGGATGACCAGGTTATAAAGTCCAGTCAGCGGTGCTAAGGCAGGCTGGTCCCTATGTGTCCTAGGGCACCGCGCTGTGCCCTGGAAGTGGCCAGTAGGTCCCCCCTGCTGCGCTGCTGACCAGGAGCCACCCGAGGTAAGTCTGCAGCCCAACCCCCTGCCCCAGCCCAGAGCTTCCTCCCACACCTGAAACCCATCATCCCTGCCCCCACCCCAGAGCCATCACCCCGTCCTGGACCCCAACCCCCTGCCTCAACCCACAGCCCCTTCCTGCACTCTGACTCCCTCGGCCCCACCCTGCAGCCTGGAGCCCCCTCCTCCACCCCAACCCCTCATCTTCCCACAGCTCCCACAGGCAGACCCTGGAGCTCCCAGCAGCCATGGGGGGGCGGGGGAGCCCCCACAGCCCCACACCACTGCGTATGGACCCTGCAGCTCCTACGAGCGGACCCCAGAGCTCCCAGCCGCTGTGGATGGACCCAGGATTTCCCAAGAGACATTGATGGTGTGAGGACCCATGTCATTGGTAATAGACCTTGCAGCTCCAAAGATCCTGGTGCTCCCAGCCGCCACAGGCACCCCTCAGCCACCACAGGCAGGAGAGGGACCCCCCAGCGCTCAGACACTGCGGGCAGAGCCTGGAGTTCCCAGTCACCGGGGGCGGGGGGTGAGGAGAAGCCACAGCCCCCGGCCATTGCAGATGGCCCCGAAGCTCCCAGCCGCCACGGGCGGACGCCAGAGCCCCCAGCTGCCACCTGTATAACAGGGTTCAAAAGAGAACTAGATAAATGAACAGAGGACAGGTCCATCAAGGGCTATTAGCCAGGCTGGGCAGGGATGGTGCCTGTAGCCTCTGTTTGCCAGAAGCTGGGAATGGGCGACGGGGTGGATCACTTGGTGATTCCCTGCTCTGTTCATTCCCCCTGGGGAACCTGGCACTGGCCGCTGTCAGAAGACAGGAGGATACTGGGCTAGATGGACTTTGCGTCTGAACCAGTCTGGCCGTTCTTATGTTCTTAGAAAGAGCTTCCGGCTGCCACGGGCAGAAACCATCACCCAGCGACCGGCAGAAAACAGCCTGCTCTGCGGGGACGGACTTGCACACTTGGGATGTTAGTGCAAAAAACTCTTCCTGGGCTGAGTAAAGGGCAGAGACCTGCCCTTAGCCTGCCCTGAGTGAGGGGTCACCCAAACCGACCCTCACTCGCCAGGCAGGTGTCACGCTTCTGCCTGGGGAAAAGGAAACACACCCCCACTCCCCAGCTCTGCGTGGGCAGAGAGCCAATGAGAACTTCTATTAAAAGGGAAAGAGAATCAAGCCTGAGTTTGGGAAAACCCCACAACCACATTCAAATCTACACTCATCAGCAAAACCCCCCACCCCAGAGTACGCTGGGCAGTGCTGTGCCTCAGTTTCTCACCTTGCGGTGTGACAGGCCAATCCAATGTTCCTTTAACAGACCCCTCCGCTCTCCTTCCCCCAACCCCCACTCCCCTTGGGCAGCAAAGCCCCAGGGGTGGGGGAGGGAGGGGAAGGCATCAAGAGAAACCTCAGCTTCTGCTACCGACACTCCTTCAACTGGCTCTGGGTTTGCCCTGTTCACTCTGCGTCGCTGCCGCTCCACAGCATTGTCCGTCACCCTGCTGCTGAGAGCTCCTGTGTCGCCACTTCCCCTGCTGCCCCCTGCCTGTCTCCTGCAGCCTCTGCGCCGCCACCTAGTGGGGGAACCTCGCTACAAGTGCAGCCTGGGCAGCCTCTTTCATCGCAACACCATGGGCAGGGCATGAACCGCCAGCTGGGGGAGCCTAACGCCCTGCCCCGCCCCTTCCACCTGAGGCCCCGCCCCTTCGGCGAACACCCCTGTGCCCAGCGTACACCAGCCCCTAGATCCCTCTTGTATTTCAATGCAGGCACTGACCTGTGAGAGGGAAACATCAGCTCACAAACACAGAGACTGAATTCCCCACATTTAATCTCACTGCACTTTCCAGAAAGTCACAAAATTAATTTCGTTCTTGTTAGGACAGAGAAAAAAATAAGTGATACTAAGTTTTTGGCTCAGTTAAATAAAATTCTGTGTTTAATTAACATAGTAAAAATATGTCCTGATTCTGCTAAATAACACCACAATGTGAAATGAGAACAGGGACAAATCTTGCCAGTGACGACTAATTTCGCAAATGATTTTCCCATTATTAATTTCCATGCCGCCCCCCTTGGAGGTCTGGGCACCTCCAGTGTCACTGCTCTGCATTCACCTTCCCCTTAGAATCGTTCTCAGACATTCCCAAATTTGGGAAATTGTGCAGTTCAGAATGTGAATAGTGACCCCGGTTCCTTCCTGCACCTGCTCTACATTGCTCCACAGCAGCTTCTCCCCCTGCAGAGTCACCCCCGCACTGCAGTGCAGCTGCCCAGGGTTTTGCAAAAATTAATAATACAGAGTTTGGAGGAAAGTAAACATTTGTGAGTTGTGGAAATAGTAAAAGGCAACAGTTGTGGTGTTACAAGAAGGGCAGTTTTTGGTTTAATAATAAAACCCAGTTATATAAATGTAACTGTATGTGCAGCTCTGTGCACTCACGTTGGATGGAAACTTAGTAATTAAATTATACAAGAGGGTCAGGTAAAGTTTTGTCCCGAGAAGCCTTTACAGACATTCTGAGGGGAAATGGGCCCTTTGCCCACAGAAATGGTCTATAGGGGATGGCTGCAGGCAGCAGGCGGAGAGATAATCTCATCAAAATGATTTGACTCCTGGGTAATGTAAGCAAAATCACTAAAGGAATGTCCGGGGTTTCTATTGGCACTTAACTTGCCTGCCCCTGGCTGGCTCTGGTTGTACAAGATGGACGTGTAATCGGGGTACAGTTGTGTAAAAAAAAATTATTGCAGTGCAAGGGATGTTAGACAAAACAAAATGTCGTGTGTAATTGTGTAAGGTTTTAAAAACCTAAAGTGAGAGTTATGGTTTGTAACATAATGTTCTGAAGGTTAAACTATGGAAGGAATGTGCGTTTTCCCAGGACGTGTGCAGTGTATATTGGAGAAGGGGTAAAAGAAATGCAAACAAAACATGGTACTTAATTCAAACCCTATTAGGGCTCCAAAGGGAGCCACAATAGGCTGTGGTTTCTTTTTCAGATCTGTGTGTTTTGAAGCATAAGATGAAAGTGGAAAGTAATCAGAACTCGGGTGGAAGTTGATTGTGTCCCTTTTAAGACAGTCTCTGAGCTGCTGATGGCTTTGGATCCAAAAGCTAGCCCGAAAGCCGGTGTGAATGCAAATGACCTAGGTGATGGGGGAAGGAGAGAACTGCCCATCAGTGGCAGCACAAAGGAGCTGCAAATAATAAATACATCTGGTCAGCAAACAAGCTACTGGAAGACTCAGATTGTGGCCCTCCAGGAAAGGGAGGTGAAAAAACAAGTCAAGCCTGAAAATAAGGGGGGCAGGTTAACCCTAAGGAGTGTGTGTGTATGTACAGTGCTAAAGCTAAATCTAAAGCTGTCTCTCAGCTGTTACCTGAGGATAAACTTAAAGCTTGGTACAGCAGAGAAACTATTGCAAACTGGGTCTGTTGTGCAAAAGGGGAAACTGAGGCACACCACCTCATGAATTTAATAAATGACCAGTGAGTGGGTAATTCACTATCTGACTATAGAACTAAACAAGGACAGCCTGGAGGGAATTCTTTGGTTTTTCCTGCAATTAGCAAGGAAATTTCTAAAAGGAAGTGGTATTATTATTATTAAGCACTAATCTGTCCCCACCGGGGATGTGTGTGGAAATTGTTTCTTTTGTTTTTCAGACACTCTACAAGCAAGCTGGTGCCAGCAAAAGATTAACCCATAATACCATGGATCTATGTTTTGTGTTGTTTGTCTGTGGTGTTTGTCTTGTTGTTAGCATTGTTGTGTTTAAATGAACAGAAAACCTCATGACGTGGGTGGGGATGGCTTCAAAAGGCTGACCTGGGGGAAGATGTGTATGGAAATTCAAAATGCTCGACTAGGAGGCCAGCACCTGTGTAATAGCTACCGTGGTATCTGGAAGTGAATCGGCAGCTAAGGTGGGCCCCACAAGCCCTATGGGAATAATGAGAAGGGGATTTGCTCGCTGGGAATCAATGGAGGGGTGTGTAAAATGGTGTAAATCCAGAGAAGATGTTTGACTGTGCCCCTCACTGATGGCCGTGGAGGAGCACACCCAATGGCCCGTGGCAAGGGGGGGACAATTGGGTGTACTGTGTCTGAGGTGTTTTGCTGGAAATGTACATATTACTGGGGGCACAATTACACCAGCCCCTAACCAAATTCCACACTCCACGCTGCTCTCTGGGCTTTGGCGCACAGATAGATCTGTGACTCTTACTGCTGTGAATAATCGAACCAGCGCATACAGCCTGATTCCACACCACGTGGTTAAGTTGGTTTGGACAATAACCCATTTCTCTGTGGACATTCAATGGACTTATGATATGGACAAAAGCACGAAAACCTGCAGCGGCAGCGTATTGCAACTGCCAGCAACTGGACATGTTAAGAGCTTGACCCCGTCAAAGGAGGAGAGGAGGTGTTTCGGTGGTGGCCGGGATGTTGGACCATGCGGCAGTGCTCAGGTCTCTCGGTGTTGCTGTGGATTATTACAGCGGCTGGTGTATTGCTAAGTATACTTGTGTTACGTTGCCTATGGAAATAACCTAGAAGTAATGGAGTAAGCCCCTCCCCCCTGTACTAGACAACCTGGACCCAACCTTCTCGGGCCCACTATAGTGGGAAGTCTGGAACGCTAATTGGAACAGGTGTGGCACGCCCGTACGAGAGAAGGTGCAGGGCACTGCACTACGCACAGGGCAGTGGGACAAATGGAATATCGACACCTTCCACCTTGATGCCTGGCCCTATCAGGAAATGTGTCACCATATGTCCTATGTTTTGCTAAGGGGGAGAATGGGAACAGGGACACAGGCAAGGCTCTGTGGCATCAGGGCTGGGATGGGGACACTGAGGAAGGAAACTGGAATCATTGCTTGCTGGAAGTTCAATCCAATAAACATCTAATTGTTTGCACCTTCGGACTTTGGGTATTGCTGCTCTGTGTGTACGCAAGAAGGACCCGGTAATGGGAGGGTGAAGGATAAACCCTCTAACACTAACTAACATCTAACACACATTTGAACCTCTTCTTCTCACACCCTTGCTCGTTCTCACGGGCTGCTTTGTCTCCAGACAGATCCATTCTCTTTCAGGACAGCCTTGCTCTTTCCATCTGTTTCACTCACTGAGGTGTCAGAGTAAACACTCCCCTTCCCTCTAGTCTCACATAAACACTAGTATTAACTGTTTGCTACTGAGGGGTTTAGAAAGCATTTGTCAAGATGCCATTTCTGGGGGATTTTTCCCAGGATATTTTGTGTTCGATCATCTCCCACCTTCCTTGGTGAAAATAAGGCCAAGGTTTCCTTGTAATATACAGAAAGAAGGCAGCTTTTCACCCCAGATGGGACTTGACCCCACAATCTCTGACTTAGAAAGCCATTGCTTTGTCCATTAGGCCACGTGAAAGGCAGGAAAGTCTATCTCCTAAATGCATATTTATCATATTAACTTGGACGCCAAATACCCTCTTTCTGCACCTTACTTTACAGAAACGTCTGCATCCCCTGGCAGCGAGGCTACTGGGCAGGTCGCTTACAGAGCTGAGCACCACCTTTCTGCCAGCCATCTTTAGAGAAGAAGGCTCTTTCCCCTGACAGCCACACAGCGCTGCCTAGCGCCCCGAGAGCCTCCCTCGTGTTCTCCCACAGCTGCCGCCTGCCGGTGTGGGTGGGAAAACGGGACCAGGAAGCACTGCAGCCTCATTCCACAGGAGGCCCTCACCACGCCCAGGTCTGCCTCTTGCCTTCAGCCCAGGCAGCCAGAGGTGCCGGGGAGCTCCCTGGCAGGCCGCCGCCTCAGCCAGGAAATAAGGAAAAGGGGATGAATGAAGAAGTCAGGAAATAACAAGGAAATGAAGAAGTTTGTCGAACGGGTTTCTGCCCGATTTACCATCTTCTCAGCTACCGCTCAAAGTTAAAGACCTAAAGTCGACCTATTGGCATAAGTACAGATGGTTAGGTGGGAATTAAAAGGAGCTGCTGTCACAAGTGTTAGGTGCCCGCAAGCAGCATGCAGACCGTTTAAAAACACCGCAATTAGAGGCTCAGATGAAACGTTTGCCCTAAATCAGAAATGACAATAAGACGACCAGCAGAACGCCACTCTAGGTACATGGCAGAGTAATGGAGGCCGTTAGAGGCAAAAAGTCATTCCTCAAAATTTGGAAATCAGATCCTAGTGAGGATAATAGGAAGGTGCACAAACTCTGGCCAGTTAAGTGTCAAAGTGTAACAAGTCAGGCCAAGAAAGAATCTGAGAAGCAACATGCTAAAGACACAAAAGCTCAGCATAAATCCGGTCAGTGCGACTCCTGGTCTGTCCCCGCAGAAAGGTGAACCCCCTCTGTGGCTGGAGTGAGCTCCTCTAAGCCGACCTCACTACAGACCTGCGCCAGGTAGTGCTCATTGTAAAAATGTTTCCTCTGACGGTTGGGAAAACGGGACCAGCGGTGCTCAGGCCGGCTGACACAATTAAAATCCCCCCCAACACCAAACATCATGCAGTGCAGAGGAAGGGAGCCTTTGATCTTCCCTCTCATGCCTTAACTGGGGACCATACACACTAATATAGCAGTAACCAGTGCCACAGAGCACAAAGCCCTCCAGTAATGCCCTCCCTGGTCGGAGCTCCAGCCCCTTCTGTACTCGCACCGCAAATGTGAAGGACAAGACTCCAGCCCCATCATTCTTCCCTGGCCAGGAGGCCCTTCCTCCAATCACCCTCTGCCTATTGAGCTACCCTAGAGTTGTTAATGTGCATTTCCTGAACACCCACCATGGCCAAGTCCAGCTGCTCCAAGGCACTGAACATCAAGCGCCTCCTCCTGGGCCCCCAAATCCCTTCCACCTTCCACAGGGCCACTTTCACAGACGCCCCTTCCCTGGTACTGCCCTCGCTCAGCCCCACAGAGGAGTTTTCGCCCCCAATCCCTGCCTGTCACTGCCCAGCAGCCCTCTGGCACCATTCCTGAGGGTCACCCTGCCTCGCTCTCTTCCTGCCATGTTGGGAAAGACAGCTCCCATCTCTCCTTGGTAAAGGTCAGGTGGGCTAACTAGGGGCAGAAGCCCCTTCTATGTTTTCCTACTGCCATGCCAAAGATCAGAGACTCACCTTCAGTGTCACCCAGAGGGGAGGCAAGTAGGGCAATTTGCCCCAGACCCCACATGAGAATACAGTATTGCAACTTTTTTTAACAGAAGGGGCTCCCAAAATTGCTTTGTTCCTGACACCCTAAATCCTCTAGGGCAGCCCTGTTCCTCTTGGGTGCAGACACCACTGTGCTCCCAGAGAACAAGCCACCCCTGCACAAAGAGGGATAAAAGAACCTACCAAAGCCTGGGATTGAACCAGGGACCTTTAGATCTTCAGTCTAACGCTCTCCCAAATGAGCTACTTTGGCAGCTGTGTAAGAGTTTTTTGGCCTGTTGCTTCTCTGCCTGGGATGTTTTTGCAGCAGTCACACACAAAAAGGACGTCATTGTGAGCGGCCCATGAAGACAAGACTCGCTTTTGCCTGCCTTGCTCAGCTTGACTTGCTGCCTCACCCTGTTCCGGCCCTAGTGCCTGGGTTGACCTGGTGGTGGAAGGGGACTGGGAGCCAGTGGCGCGGGGAGGAAGTTCAGCTGGACCCTGAGTTGGACTAGACCCTGGCGGTGAGAGTCTGGCCACCACTTGCCGCCCCACCCTGTTGTCCTGGCTTCCCCCACTGGGCGTCATTTCGGGAGGGAAGTGGGGCTTCTGCCTCCCCTCCCCGATTTTCACACCGCAGAGGAGTGTGAACAGGAAAACGAACGGCTGCTCCACACCCCCACCGGAGGAACCCGTCGCCCTTAGCTGCTCCCCCCCAGCTACGCTACTGAGTGGAAGCGTCCTGTGCCCATAACACAGAGGTCGATAAATCAAAACCCTCTTCTGCCAGCACCAGGCCTCCTTCTTCTTACACTGGGCCTGCAAGCGAGGGGGCAGCTGGCACAGCACCAAGAGTCTAACCTGTGTGGCAGGAGGCAGCTGACGCCCGCAGCCTGCTGGGGAGCTCCCAGAAGTTATTAAGGGACAGAGACTCCTCAATGCCCTTAGTAACAAGGGTTTGGGGTTCACCGAGGCCAGTAAGGGGTCACTATGTCGGTCCTATAACCCTGGGTGTCAGGTCGCTGTGCAGCTTTGATCTAGAGCTCGGATCCCAACAACCAACCAGCAGCCCACAGCCTCCCCCTGGGTCTGCCCCACCTGGTTACTCCTTACAGGCCGACCTTACCCCCCTTCCAGCCCCGGATTCGCCCCCTAATCATCCTACTGCCACTCAGAGCCACAGCCGTGGAGGTGCTGAAGGAGGGAGGGGTGACTCTAGGGGGGGGTTCTTCTCTAAAGATGGCTGGCAGAAAGGTGGTGCTCAGCTCTGTCAGCGACCTGCCCAGTTGCCTCGCTGCCAGGGGATGCAGACGTTTCTGTAAGGCCATTAAATGGGGTATTTGGCTTCTGAATGAATGTGAGGAATGTGCAATCCTGAGAGGGAATTTCCATTCCTTTTTCCATTGATCTTCAGGGCCCCAGTGGCCTAATGGATAAGGCATTGGCTTCCTAAGCCAGAGATTGTGGGTTCAAGTCCCATCTGGGGTGAAAATCTCCTTCTTTCATGTATATTGCAAAGAAACCTCGTGTTATTTTTCACCAAGGAAGCTGGGAGATGTTTGAACACAAAGTACTGCAGCTTGGGAACAATCCCCCAGAAATGGCATCTTCCACTCCACAAATCAGTAGCAAACAGTTAATATTAGTGTTTGTCTGAGACTAGAGGGAAGGGGAGTGTTTGTGAGTGAAACAGACAGAAAGAGCAAGGCTGTCCTGAAAGACAACGGATCTGTCTGGAGGCAAAGCAGACCTTGAGAATGAGCAAGAGTGTGAAAAGAGGTTCAAATGTGGGTTAGGTGTTAGTTAGGTTGGGCTGACAAATTTCAAGAAAATACCAATGCTCGTAGACTGATGCAGACACTGGCTGCTTCTGATCTTTTACTGAGAGTTCATTGGGAAATATTTTCCTTAACTGTGTTATGGAATATTGGGTGGGCTATGAAGGCACCATTCCTCCTGCTTTCGCCCTTCGAGACAACACGGCTACATGGCATGCGGCCAATGCTCACCTTCCAGTCAACTGCTAGAGAAGACAACACAGACAGGGATGGCAGCAGGGCAGACTGGAGCTCCACGGAGATGGTGGGACCAGGTCTCACCAACGGGGAGGTGGCCACCCCACCATGCACAAGGCTGAGCCAGCAAGTGTGGTGTGTGCTTCACTGTGCCCCTACTCACTGCACATGGTGGTAGAGGGCAGTTACTTAGTTCGGTTGATCTGGCAAATTTAGGGCTTGGCTACACTTGCAGAGGTAGAGCACTGGTAGTTAAACCACAGCAGGGAAACCGCTGCCGTGTGTTCACACTGACAGCTGCAAGCGCACTGGTGTGGCCACATTAGCAGCTCTGGCAATGCCACAGAGAGCAGTGCATTGTGGTAACTATCCCAGTGTGCAAGTGGCTGCAATGTGCTTTTCAAATGGGGGATGGGGGTGGAGTGTGACAGGGAGCGTGTTGTGTGTACGTGGGGGGAGCGACAGTGTGTTTGGGGGGCTGAGAGTGT
>RQSS01093808.1:0-10386 GCA_003846335.1 Cuora mccordi
CCGCGGACACTGTGTTTGACCCTAGAAGCATTTGGAGCTCAGCCAAGAATGCAAATACTTTTCGGAGGCTGCAGGAACTGTGGGATAGCTTCAGTCCTCCAGTCCATGAGCGTCCATTTGATTCTTTGGCTTTCCGTTACGCTTGTCACGCTGCAGTGCGCTGAGTCCCTGCTATGGCGTCTGTCTCGAGGATTTTTAAAAATGATTCTGAATTTCATCGTCTGTAACGGAGCGCTGATAGAACGGATTTGCCTGCCCTTACAGCGATCACATCCGCATGGTCCATGCGGGAGCTCCTTTTTTATTTTGATTTCGGACTGCATCGCCACCCGTGCTGATCGGAGCTCCACGCTGGGCAAACAGGAAATATTCAAAAGTTCGCGGGGCTTTTCCTGTCTACCTGACCACTGCATCCGAGTTCAGATTGCGGTCCAGAGCGGTCAGTGGTGCACTGTGGGATAGCTCCCGGAGGCCAATACCGTCGATCAGCGTCCACACTAACCCTAATCCGATATGGTAATACCGATACTAGCCTTACTCCTCTCGTTAGGGAGGAGTACAGAAACCGGTTTAAAGAGCCATTAATATCGATATAAGGTGCCTCCTAGTGTGGACGGTTTTGGCTTTAAATCGGTTTTACGCTCCTAAAACCGATTTAAACGCCTAGTGTAGACCAGGCTACACACACACACACACACACACAGAGCGGGGCTCAGCCCCACCAGCAGGGGGCAGCAGGGACACACACGTCTCTCCTGGGCCAGCTTGGACAATTTCCCATCACGACCCGGCACAGTGCTGGTGCCCCAACACGGGGGTGGGCAGTGACCGAGCGGGGGGGGGGGGCAGATGTGCTGGATTCAGAAGGAAGCACTTTGGGGAAATCAGTCAAGGGTTAGCAGAGCTGGGACACAGACCCAGTGACCCCTGCACCACCCTGGGAGGGGAGTGGGGTCTAGTGGTCAGAGTAGGGAGGCGGCTGGGCACCAGGACCCCTGGGTTCTATCCCTGGCTCTGGGAGTGGAGGGGATCTAGAGCAGGAGGACTGGGGGCCAGGACTCCTGGGTTCCATAGGGGAGACTGTTTTTCCTTGTTCTTCCCTCCCTAGAGATCCCAGCCCAGCCCCCTAGTGGAGAGTGAGTGGGAGCGGGGGAAGTTGGTCTCCCATTTCAGAAACATGATTCAAATCCCTCCACCATAGGCTGTGACATCATGGACCTCCCCGTCCCCAAGGCAGACAGTAGAAGCCCCACCCCACCAGAGAAGGGGGGGTCTAGTTGCACCCACAACAATCCCACTCACGGTTGCAAAGAAACCCCTCCCCACCACAAACCACTGCTAGGACAGGATCTGCTGCTTTCTTTTCACCATGAGCTGCTCCCCGCCAGGCACCACACCCCAGTCACACGCCTTTGGTCAATACGTAGCTCAGTGGCAATCACTGCCCCGAAGTGACTCCGGTGCAGGCACCCACCGCACGAACTCCCCACACCGGATTCTGTCCACACGCAGAGAATTCTGTCCGCCGGGCTCCTTCGGTTCCTCTCGCTGCTCCCCGTCCTGCCGCCAGACACTGCTCATCTGCATAGCCCCGCCCATGGACACGTGACACCTTCTGTCGTTTTGGTTTCCAGTGAATGAGTTGCCTGCCGGGAGTGAACACGTCAGCGCACGTCACAGCCGCTGGGCGGGGATTGTCTGTGAGCCCCGCGCTGGGGGCGGGGCTTCAGGGAGAGACCCAGCCCCATAGACAGACTGGGGCGGGGAGATATTGGGGGAGGGGATGAGGGGATGGGGGGAGAAGGGGGAAGGGAGAGACCCACCCCCATAGACCTGCAGGGGCAGGGGATCTTGGGGTCAGGAGTGGAGAAGGGGGATTGGCAGAGACCCAGCCTGGGGTGCAGGAGAAATGGGGTGGGGTGGAGGGAGACGTGTCGGGTGGGGTGTGTGAAATGTTGGTCCAGGGAATCTGAGTCACTCCCAGGACATCGTGTGCAGGGGGGAGCACAGGGGCAGGGAGAGAGCCCCAGCTCCAGCCCCACAGAGCCCCAGAGGGATATTGGGGGCAGGGGAGCGGATGGACGGGGGAGAGACCCAGCCCCATAGACCCCTAGAGGGAGCGGGATATGGGGGGGCAGGAGAGGGGATGGCAGAGAAGACACCCATCTCCATAGACCCCCAGAGGCAGGAAATGAGGGGAGAAGGGGGAAGGGAGGGATCCAGCCCTATAGACCTGTAGGGGCAGGGAGATATTGGGGGCAGGAGGGGAGAAGGGGGGTTGGCAGAGACCCAGCCCGGGCTGCAGGGAAAATGAGGTGGTTTGGAGGGAACTGGGGAGGAGAAGAGACACGTGGCAGGACACATGTTGAGACAGGGAAACTGACTCACTCCGAATATATGGGGAGCAGGGCAGGGTGGAGGCAGATCATGCTGGTCCCAGGGTAATTTTGGGGGGTTCTGATGCCCCACTCAGCCGGGGGGGGGCTCCCTTCTGGGCTGAGGAGACCTGGGGTGGGACGGGTGCAGGGGCTGGGTGTGTGTGTCAGGCTGGGGGAGCTGCCTGGGCAGAGGGGCTGGAACTGGGGGGGCTGAGCCACGTAAATTATCCTGATCTAAGCGCCATTGTAGAGAACGCTATGTTGGCACAGCGCTTCCTGGCAGCCAGAGACTGCGCTTTCTACACCTGCTCCTGTGGATGTGGACTCTCTCCTGATTCCTGAGGAAAGGAACCTTTCCAGGAAATGGCCACAGCTTCTGGGAATCCACATGGGGCTGGTGGGCAGCACCAGGAATCATTTGGCACCTGGCACACAAGGCAACTTAAAAAGCTGAGCACCCAGACAGGGGCTTGAACCCTGGACCCTCAGATTAAGAGCCTGATGCTCTACCAACTGAGCTACCTGGGCTTGTTGAGACCATCTTCACCCTTCAGCATAAGAGCGAGCAGGCAGGCAAAAGAGAGGCAAAAAAAGTCCCAGGAACCCTTCCTCTTTTTCTGCACAGCCACTGCCTGTCAGCAGGATTCCTCCTCCTCCTCCCTCCTGTGCCTCAGTGCGACTAAATCTCCACACCTAGACAGCCGGTCCGTCCGCTGCACCCCAATCCCCCAGGCCTGAGCCTCCCTGCCAAAACCCTGCACCTGGCTCCAGAGAATTAAGTCTCACGTGTCGCTGGGAACTCGACTTCTTGTGCCCAGAGAGTCTCAGCCCCCCTCAGCAGATGACCTGAGAAACACAATATCCGCCTTTTCCAAACAAGTGCTTGGAGTGGCCACCCTGCCTCACTCTCTTCCTGCCGTGTTGGGAAAGACAGCTCCCATCTCTCCTTGTTAAAGGTCAGGTGGGCTAACTAGGGGCAGAAGACCCTTCTATGTTTTCCTACTGCAGAGTCCAAGCTCAGGGACTCACGCCTGGCTCCTCACCTGGAACAAAGCAGAAGCATCCGTCGGCCTCGCTGCTGTCCGAGTCCCAGGCGCTGCTGCTGTCCCATGGGGAGCGGGCCGAGCTTCTGGGGCTGGGAAAGGATCCTCCACCTCCTGCCCTGGGAAGGCTGGAAGGTCCCCACTGACCGGGCAGGGTGATGCCTCCTGCTGGAAATGGGGGCTGGGCTCCTGGGGCCGCTGCTGCCCACACAACAAGCCCCAGAGCCACCCTGCCCGGTTCTGCTCCTGGGCTGGGTCCTGCCTGCCCAGCCGCATCCTGGCCCAGCTCCATTTTGGCCTGGCCGGTGCCTCTCCCACCTCAGCACCTGCACCGGGAGCAGGTTTCCTCTTCCAGAAGTCTGGGCACTTCCACCTCCTGGCCCGGCCGGGAGCTCCTTCCCCGCCAGTGGGGATGGAGGGGCCGCTCCGCTCCTGGGGAAGATGGCAGCTGCTCCCCTCAGGCTCTGGGGCCACCTGCAGAGGCTTCTTCCTGAACATCCTCAGGAGCCCGGCCATCCTGGAACCGAGCGGGGAGCGGGCGTGAGTCCGGGGTCAGGGCAGCCTCTCACTAACCAGCCTGTTTGGTGCCTCCCCATCCCTGCCTCAGCCAGAGCAGCTCCTCCTCCCCCCACAGGGGTGCAGGGAGTGCAGGCTACACACACTGGCAGGAGTTCATTGCACGATCTGCTCCCCCTCAACGCTCCCCCTCCTCATCTCTGGGGCTGCAAGAACCGGGGAGTCTCGTCCTTTTCGAGCACTGGGGTCACTCACAAAGACCATCGGTCACTTTGGACAAGCAGCTCCCTCCTGCCAGCCCAAGACACACTCACACTCCCCCCCACTCCAGGCTAGAGAAGGAACAGAACCCAGGAGTCCGGACTTCTCCTGGGAAACCATTCCCCACTTCAAAGTCCCTCGGCACAGCAAGGCCAGGGCCCCCTCGGTTCCCACTGATTTCCATGCTCAGCAGCTCCCCGGGTCTGGCCCGGCTCAGAGACTCTCGGCCTGGGGAACAGTCTCCCACAAGGGAAGGGCTGGGAGCCCCATTGCTGGGACCTTGCCAAACACACTGGAGACGGCTCTGGAGAAGCCCCTCCCTGGTCTGAGAGTGAGGGGCTCCTGGGGGCTGTTTGCAAATCCAATCCCCTTTGGGAGAGATTCTCTCCCCCTCTTTCTGCCTCTCCCCAGACAGACAGGGGACACCACTGGGGAACCCTAATGCCACTCACTTGCTCTGGTGACGGAGCGATGGATGGAGGATGTTCAGGGTCGTCCCTCACCCTTCTCCTCACGCCCCAAGCCCAAGGCAGGCTGGAGAGGGGGGTGGTGACCTGAGGAGTTACCCTGCCCAGCCAGCAGGCAGGGTGATGACACCGGGCGATCGGCGGGCTGGGAAAACAAGAGTCTGTCTCATTGCCAGGGAAAGGAGACACTTGGCCAGCAGCAGCGGGTGCAGAACATCACCCTAGTGTGGGGGTGACAGCGCCTCCGGGATCCTGACATCCCAGCACTTTACACCCCGTCCTGCAGCCTCCCAACCCCCCTCGCCTGTCGGGACTGCGCCCCCAACCCTACTGATGAGAAACAGGCCTGGGGAGGGGAAGCTACTGGCTCAGGGTCACAGCAAGTGTCAGAAGGATGGATGGGACCCAGCAGTCCTTCCCTCCAGGCCCCTTCGCTAACCACTGCTGCACACTCCCTCCCACAGCTGGCAATTACAAGCAGCCCTCATGGCCGCTCCCCCTGCCTTTGAGAGGGAGTGTGCTCCGCTGGAGTGACTGGGCCAGGGGACGGGGAGTCAGGACTCCTGGGTTCCATTGCTGGGTCTCCTATTGGTTCCACTGCTGGTTGTTTTCCTTTTCCTGTGGGACGTTGGGCAGGTTGCTCCTCCCTCTAGGGCTCTGTCCCCAGCAGGCAAATGGGGATTTAACACTTTCCCGCTAGTGGAAAGTGCTGGGAGAATCCCCCAGCCAAAGCTGCTGTGACAGCGCTAAGCAGCATCTGACCATTCCAGGTCACAGTGCACGGCCCAGGAGGGGGAGGGTTTGGCTCTGGGGTTTCACTTCAGCCCAGTCTAGAGAGAGGGGCCCAGCCATGCGGTTTGGCTCAAGAAGACCAATTCTCCAATTTGTTAAGGGTGTTTTGAATTCCAATCCTGTGCTCCTAAGTGCTTGGTGTCATTTGCCAATTTTAGAAGCATGCTCTCCACTCCATTTTCCAAATCAGTAATGAAACTATAGAATAGTACCGGACCCCGGACTGGTCCCTGCTGGACCCACTAGGTGCACCCTCTCCGTTGGACAGCCAGACATGGAGAAGGGCTCTTGGAGTCTGGGCTTTCAACCAGCTCTGCACCCCCATTACACTGATGGCGTCTAGACCGCATTTCCCTCGGTTGCTTGTGAGAATGTCCTACGGGACTGTGTCAAAAGCCTTAGTAACACCCAGATCGATCCCATCTACTGTTTACCCACCTCCACTAGGCCCGGAACGCTGCTGACGAAGGCAAGAGGATTGGTTTGGAATCATTTGTTCTTGACAAATCCATGCTCACTCGTCCTAAGAACCAAAGTGTCCTGTAGGTGCTGCTGACAAACTGATTGTTTATAATGTATTCCAGTATCTCTCCAGCTGTGGAAGTGAGGCTAGCTAGTCTGTAAGTCCCAGGGGTCTCTTTGTTCCCCTTTTAAAGATAGGTCCTGTCTTGTTCATGGATAGGAAGATGTTCTTTTTCAGGGATCTCAGACAAGAACTGGGGCCCAAAGCCTGGATTTTTAAGGCCACAAAAATGGAGGCAGGAACCTCTTCTCTGCTGCTGGCAAAGAACCCCAGGTACCTAAGAGACAGGGACTCACATCCCTGAATGGGCTTTAGAAAAGGCAGTGGTTAAAAACTTTGGCCCTGACCATTTCTTGTTTCCACAGACTAGACATTAGAGCAAACTTTAGAATTCCTTGGTGCTAAACACCGTGAAACTCCCCTTTCTCCTTCACAGAGGGTTTTAACGCCCCTTATCTCACTCTGCCCAGAGTTCGAGAACTGTCCCTGTTCCCATTGGACAGTTGTGGAGAAGCCTGAGGTGCAGAGAAGGGAAGTAACCTTCCCAAGGGCCTACACAGCAAGGTGGTGGCAGAGCCAGAAAGAGAAGCCACCAGTCCTGACTCCTGTTCCAACTGACAACAAATCCCCAGAGGCAGGGATAGTGCCCAGGAATCGAGATGGTGGGGAAATTTCATTGAAACCATTTCTGTCAGAAAATCCCTTTCAGACTAAACCAGCTTGTTTCTCGAAATCAAAACAAGTGGGATGAAAGTTCTTTGCAAAAATATTTTGTTGCAAAGCAAAAGCATCTCCTGTTTGTCACAGTGTGTTAAATTGTCTTGTCACACACAAAGAGGAGACACCTAGATCACAAACATTAGATAAGATGCTTCAGTCTGAGCTAAGTCGTTGCTGCTCTTAACAATTTCAAAATAAAAAAATACAAATAAAATAGACTCTTTCAGCTATTCTATGATGTCATAATCTGCTCTGAGTAAACGTGATAGGACACCTCATATTATGCACTACCCCTAGTGACACTCTCCAATGGATCCCAGCCTCCACCCACTGTGAGGTAGGTAGGAGTGGATCATTATTATCCCTACTTGAAAGAGGGAGAAGCTAAGGCTGAGAAAGGAGAATTGACTTGTCTTAGGTCACACGGCCAGCCAATGGCAGAGTTGGGACTAGAACCCAAGAGCCCTGATTTTCAAACGAACCATTGGATTTTGAATTTCATACATTGAATGACCTGAATAAAGTGCTCTCAGATGAGCTCCACACCAACAACAGTGCACAGTAATTATTCAGCAAGTATTTGAGGAGAACTGCAATGTTAGAGAAAATCATGAACTGCTCAGAGACAATTAATGCAGAGAAGCAGCAAAATTCATCAAACATATGACTGGTTCTGACTTATTTCCTTGGTCTTAAAAGAGAAGAACAAGGACCTGAGTCTCCTCCCTGTCAATAACCCCCTGCTCAGCCAATCAGGGTAGAGACTGAGGACGGGAGGCTGAGGGTTCTCACCAGAGAGCCCAAAGGGTGGCCCAGGTCACCGGTGGGGATCACTGCCCGAGCACTATTTCAGCCCCACATTTTTGGGTGGACCTCCCACAGTGGGAGCTGCAGAGCACTCCCCCGCAACACACACACACACACACACACACACACACTGACACACACACACCCCTCTCTCCTGGTGTTGGGAGGGGAACAGGAGAAAGGACAAAAGAAACAAGAGAGGAAGAGAAAGGAGGGAGGGATGGATGGAGGAAAAGGTGAAACAAAAAGGACAAACCCTAATGTCCCCACTGATTCTATGGGACAAAATCCCAGGTGCGGAATAAAATTCTGCCTCCTTAAGCTTGTGTTTTCCATGCCTAGAATTCAACTGTCACCAGATGGATCAGACTGAACAGGTTTCAAACCTCAAGGAGGCTCTTACCTTCTAAACAGGAACGGCTGGTTTCTAGTAAAATCACTGAAAGAGAAGGAGAAAATTCGAAAGAGGTTCCTCCTGGCGCTCAATTACGTGAACCCGAACACTCTCTCAGTTCTCAAAGAGAGACCTGGAGAAGGAGACTTGCTGAAGCAAAGCCACGGGGGTCTCTGAGGTTTCCCTGGCCCCTCGCCCCTGTCCTGCCTGGCTGATGTCAGCATCTCTCTGTGAGGTCACCACCTCCCCACCACCTTTGACCAATAGTCTGAGGTGCTGCAAAAGGCCTTTGTGATGTCACTGCCACACCCCTCCCTTGCTGTGCTAATGTCCTGCCCCTGGCCAGGCACTTTGGAGGTTTGAGCTACTCCCTGTGGATCACCCCACTCAAGGAGCTTTCAGTAAGTTTATTATCAGTGTCTGTGCGTGTTATTTAAACCATAAGAAAAGCCACACTGGGGCAGACCAATAGTCCATCTAGCTCTGAATCTTGTTTTCTGACAGTAGCCAATGCCAGGTGCCCCAAGAGCCACTCTCCAAGGCACCACTGAGAGTTGAACCGAGGATCTCCAGTTTACTAAACAGGTGCCTTAACCAGCTAAGCCATGGTGCCTGCTGTTATTTAAAACATCCTGTCTGCCCACACCTGACTCTCTGCCAACCCCCACAGGGGCCTGACAAGCTTTGCTTGTGTTTGGATTCAGTAAAGCAGAGGAGCAGGTGAAGTTTTGCTCCCAAGGTGGGTGTGTGATTCTTTGGACAGGTCTACACTACAAAATTAGGTCGGTGTAATTACATTACTAGGGGTGTAAAAAATTTACACTCCCCCAAGCAATGCAGTTCTATCAACCCAGCCCCGGTGTAGATAGCGCTGTGTCAACAGGAGCACTTCTCCCATCAACAGAGCTTGGGGTGGGGCTTGGTTAGCGAAGACCCAGAGACTAGGTGGCCTGTGACGCTTGCATGTGGGGAGGCTGGGCATGAGCGCTGGAAGCTCCCTAAGAGCTAGTCCGCCTCTTGCTCGCTCCTCTCCTCCCCTGAGGCCTCCTTGCCTGCTGCTTGTGCCTCTGCCCCAAGGTCTGCCCATCGCCCACACCTCTCTGCCCCTCCCCTGAGACCCACCCTGCCCACCACCCACACCTCTCTGCCCCTCCCCTGAGACCCACCCTGCCCGCCACCCACACCTCTCTCCCCCCTCCCCTGTCCAGCCCAGCCCAGCCCACCGCTTGCACCTCTCTGCCCCTCCCCTGAGACCCGCTGTGCCCACCTCTTTCTTCATGCTGCTGTTGTTATTCCATGAAACATCAGGGATGGAATAAAAAGCTGAGTTTACTCCAGGATGAGGAAAGAAAGGAGCCACCAACCCCCTGGCAAAGCTCAGTGCCCCAGAGAAAACCTGCCCCTCCTATCGCAATTACTGATTACTGGGGATATGGCGGGAAAGGGACTGTCTGAATTAAGGCAGGATTAATCAAGGCAGGAAAGGGACAACAATCCTCAGCAACGTCATTAACCACAAACATATTCTCATCATACTCCAGCCAGAAGGGAAATGGGCAGGAATTCCTGCTGTTCAGCCATGGACACACGCACAGCAGTGAGTGTGGTGTGGAAGCTGGTCTGGTTAAACAATTGGAAATGATCCCTCAGTGAGATCAGAACTAGAGTGTAGTGAGAAAACTGCATCAAGCAAGTAGTTGTGGCTGAGTGATTAAGGTGATAGACTAGAAATCCATTGGTGGCTCCCTGCTCGGGGTTGAGTCCTGTCAACTATGGAGGAACGTGCGGTTCTTTAAATTTAACAATTTAGTTTCAGTGGCTGAGCATCCTTGGTGTCAACAGGAGCTAGGTCTTGTCTCACTCTCAGGCTGTGTCTACACAACAGAGTTATGCGGCTTTACTTAAAGCATTTTAATTAAACTGCTGTTGTGTATCCACACTATGCGGCTTGTGTCACCAGAGCACATCCACGCTAGCAACTCTTGGATTGCCACAGAGAGCAGTGCATTGTGGGTAGCTATCCCACTGTGCAACTGGCTGCAGGGTGCTTTGGGGAGGGTTTGTAATGCCTCACGGGCTGGTACAGCATCACATCCTACTACATTGACAGCCGCTTTTCACCTGAAGTGTGTGTGATGGGGCAGAGACTGTGTGTGTGTGGGGGGAGAGGGAGTGTGTGTGTTAGAGAAGAGTGAGCGTGTCGGCACGCTGTCTCTAAGTTCAGACAGCTGCTGGAAGCAACCAGTCCTGAGGCAGGGGGAGGGGGACAGCACCGATATCAGCCCCCGCTTCCCTCACTGGCTCAACACAGCACAACAGTCTCTGTCACACACACACATGCTGCTCCCTGCCTGGCTCGGTATCAGGGGTGCTGGCTCATGGGGGTTTAGAGGGCCATGGCCCCACCACTTTTTACAAGCCGTAAGGATGAACGACAAAAGGGTGGACAGAGTGGAGTCTTGGGGGGAAGAGGGGTTCTGTGGGG
>RQSS01093809.1:0-34970 GCA_003846335.1 Cuora mccordi
AGCAAGGCACCACTGGGAGTTGAACCCAGGATCTCCTGTTTACAAAATAGGTACTTTAACCAGCTAAGTTACACCACTGCTAAGGTACTTTAACCAGCTACGCCATCATGCCTGCCTATGACTAAGATACAGTGTTTGCTCACACCTGACTCCCTGCATCTCCACCTAGGCCTGACAAGCTTTACTTGTGTTTGGATTCTGCAAAGCAGAGGAGCAGGTGACATTTTCCTTGCAAGCTGACTGTGTGTGTGAATCTTTGGCCAGGTCTGCACTACAAAGTTATTTCAGCAGAATTATATTGCTCAGGTGTGTGAAAAACACACAACGCTCCCTTGGTCAGCAGCTTGTGGCTGGTGCACACACTGCAATGCCATGTCTGGTGACAAAACTGCCCTGTTTTGGTGACAAAAGAAAACCACCTAGACGAGAGGCCTAGAGCTTTTTCCAGCAAACTTAAAGTGACAGAGTGTGAGTGTAGACGCTGCTGTTCATTATATCACCATAACTGGCCTCTGCCGGTATCCCACAATGCCCGCTGTGAACTCGCCTGCCCTGCATTCCTGCTACAGAGCCATGGGCCCCTCCCCTTTCATCGCTCTGGGAAGTTCTGACAGCTGAGCCTGCTGCTCTGCCCCGGCAGCCAGGAGCAAATCACTGCCGTGGATGCTGCTCTCTCCCGCCCTGCGAACACAGAGCAGGGTGGCGGGAACTTCCTTACAGTGGGGGGCAGGGACACCGGCATCCGAACTGTGACACCCCCAGGACACCCCTTCCCTCGAGGAGGCTCTTACCTTCTAAACAGGGACGGCTGGTCTCTAGTAAAATCACTAAAAGGGAAGGAGAAAACTCGAAAGAGGTTCCTCCTGGCGCTCACATACGTGAACCCGAATACTCTCTCAGTCCTCAAAGAGAGACCTGGAGAAGGAGACTTGCTGAAGCAAAGCCACAGGGGTCTCTGAGGTTTCCCTGGGCCCTCGCCCCTGTCCTGCCTGGCTGATGTCAGCATCTCTCTCTGAGGTCACCACCTCCCCACCACCTTTAACCAATAGTCTGAGGTCCTGCAAAAGGCCTTTGTGATGTCACTGCCACACCCCTCCCTTGCTGTGCTAATGTCCTGCCCCTGGCCAGGCACTTTGGAGGTTTGAGCTACTCCCTGTGGATCACCCCACTCAAGGAGCGTTCGTTCTAGGCAGCAAGCCGGCTAGACAGGAAAACATCAGATGCTGCTCCCAATGCTACACTCAGTTTTTCAGAAATTAGTCGACTTTATGGCCAGAAGAGACCATTAGAGCATCTAATCTGACCCCCTGCATATCACAGGCCTCCTATATGACACAAGAGCTACTTGTGGAGCAAACACATTCCAGAAAGGCATCTAGTTTTCATTAAATGACATCAGGAGATGGAGAATCCACCACTTTCCTTGGTAGCTTGTTCCTGTGGTGAATTATCCTCGCTGTTGAATATTTGTGATTTAGTTGTAATATGAATTTGTCTCTTTCCACCTTCCAGCCTTTGGGTCTTGTTATGCCTTTCTCTGCTAGATTAAAGAGCCCTTTAATACCCAATCTTTTCTCTCCATTAAGGCACTTCAAGACTTCAATGAAGTCAGCTGCCAATCTTCTTTTGATAAGCTAAACGCGTTTAGGTCTTTCAATAGCTCACTAGAAGGCTGTGCACCTCTCTACATGTGGCCATGGCTGAACAGCAAGAATTCCTGCCCATTTCCCTACTGGAGTGGCTGGAGCATGGCTAGAGTGTGTCTGTGGTTAATGATGTTGCTGTAGATTGTTCATTCCCTGCCTTGGGAATTCAGACAGTCCCTTTTCCTGTCGTATCGCCAGCACCTCTGTGATTCCAATAGCAGGGCAGGTTTTCTCTGGGCACTGAGATTTTTCAGGGAGTTGGTGGCTCCTTTCTTTCCTCACCCTGGAGTAAACTCAGCATTTTATTCCATCCTTGATGACTCATGGAATAACAACAGCAGCATGAAAAGGAGAGGGAATATCTCACTGCCGGGGGGGGAGGAGGGGAAGGTGGACACGTCCCCTCTGTCTGACCATTGCCATTGCAGGAGAGAAGGTTTCACTGGAATCGAATGCCCTGTCTCAGACAAGAGACACAGGAAGGTTTTCCTGTTCATGGATCCATGCAAAGGAAATTGTGTCTCTGTGTGAAAATGGGGAGGGAAATGAAACACCCACATGGTGGTGCCTAAGACAGAAGGGACCCCTATAGGATTAGAACAGGACACGTTCTCAAGAAGCATGTTTCTTACTTTGCCCATCTGTCAATTTTGATTATTATCGATGGAAATATTTTGCCATTGGGTCGCGTGTTTCCACATAAATTGACATTTACCAACAAACACGTAATTCTTCTAGTCCTACCGAGTCTGCCAGTGGTGAGTTTAGAGGGACACATTCCATCTTCCCACTCCCCATGCCAGGCCTGTGCTCCAGAGTGTCAACTTCCCACACAGCTGGGATCCCTCCCTGATCTCCACTGCCTCCCACCCAGTGGCGTAGCCAGGTTTTCAGCATAGGAGGAGCAAAAAACATAAAAAAGGCGCCCCCCCCCTTTGCTCCCCCTCTGGCCATGCCCTCAGACCAGAACCTCCCCGCCGCTCACCTTCCCTCCTGCGCCGCCGCCTGTCCTCAGCTCCTGTCCCAGCACTTGGCTGTACCTGCACCGTCCGGCAGGCTCAGCTTCCATGCCAGCCTGCCGCTGCAGCCCTGCGGCTCCTCTGGCTGTGCAGCCGGCAGGCGCCGCTTCCGTGCCTGCCAGCCTGATGGGAAGCGGCTGCTTCTGCTGAATCCTGCCAGCTATGCTACTGCCCCCCACCCCCACTTCTGGGATCCCCTCTGAACACTGTCCAACTCCCCTGCTGGCAGGATCCCTTCCCATTCCTTTCATTTCCTGCCTCCCCTCTGAGCAAAAACTCTGAATTATTCTCACACTGGGAATTGAACCCAGGCTGCCTGGATGAAAACTAGGAATCCTGACCACTAGACCCTATGGGACTTGCACAGGAACTAATCCAATTACACATTCACTAACATATTCACACATTCACATTCATTAACATTTAAAAGTAGCCGTTCAAAAAACTTCAAAAACAGACTTCAAAGAGAAATTGCAGAGTTACAATTTATTTGCAAACTTAACACCATTAATTTGAGCTTGAATAGGGACTGGGAGTGGCTGGCTCACTACAAAAGCAATTTTCTCTCTCTTGGTATTGACACCTCCCCATCAATTATTGGGAGTGTACCACATCCACCCTGACTGAATTGGCCTTCAACACTGGTTCTCCCCTTGTAAGGTAACTCCCTTCATGTCATGTTCCAATATATATTTATGCCTGTATCTGCAGTTTTCACTCCATGCATCTGGGGAAGTGGGTTTTTGACCCACGAATGCTTATGCCCAAATAAATCTTAGTCCTTAAGATGCCACCAGACTCCTCGCTGTTTTTGTGAAATAAAAGCAAAACTCATTCTAAGCTGATCTTAACCCCTTCAGTGCCCTTACAAACTTAGATGCTTCTCACCACAGGCTAGCTGGTTGCTTTTCAGCCAGGCTCTCCCCTTTCATCAGCTCTTCAGTCACTTGGTGTGGTGGTGTCTGTAGGTGGAGGTGGAAGAGAGAGGAAAAGCATAGCGAATGTCTCTCCTTTTACCTAGTCAATAGGTCAATTAAGTGCCACACTGGTAATTAGTACAATGGGTCAATGATAGGATATTGTTAGCCTTTTTCCAGAGGGTATGGCTGGAGAGTCTTGCCCGCATGCTCGGGGTTCAGCTGATCGCCATATTTGGGGTCGGGAAGGAATTTTCCTCCAGGGTAGATTGGCAGTGGCCCTGGAGGTTTTTCGCCTTCCTCCGAAGCATGGGGCGGGGGTCGCTTGCTTAGGGAGTGGGTGGATCGGCTTATGTGGCCTGCATCTTGCGGGAGGTCAGACTAGATGATCATAATGGTCCCTTCTGATCTTGAATTCTATGATTCTATGATTCTATGTCCTTTCTTCCCCATTGGCTTTGTGGCCCTCTTCAGAGTCAGGTGAGCATCACTGCGTCTTTCCAAGCAAGGTTGAGCAATTCCCCGTGTGTGGCCTCATGCAGGTGATGGCTGATTCCCCCAACTTACAACATAGTGACAACCATACTGCACAATTCTCATAACTTCATATGCATGAATGGTATACATCTATGGGTAGAGAAATGCCTTTCAGCAGATCATATCCTTTCCCCTGGTACATTACAAGTCATGCTTTATATGTAAGATAACGGTTATATGAAAATGAGGAATATGGGGGTTACAGCCCGCTCCCCCAAAGGTATAGAATGTCACACTGAGATTCTATTTTCATTTCTTATGTAACCAACTTTGACTTCTCTGCCTAACACTTATAATCACTTACACTCTATCTTTCTGTAGTTAATAAACTTATTTTAATGTTTTATACTTACTTGTGAAATTGTCCAAAGTGCTTGGGAAAGCTGCTCAGATTAAAAAGGCGGGTGCATGTTCACTTTCTTTTTGAGGAAGTGGTGAATTAATTAATGAGCTTGCACTTTTCAAGAAGTTTTGAGCAGTGTAAGACCGTACATTTCTGAGATGCAAGGCTGAGGGCTGGGGAGATATGCTGGTGTCTCTCTATGTATAATTGAGGAGTGGCTTATAGAGCATTCATGCCACTTAGTTGGGTGCATTGCTGCATGTTGTTGGCTGAGTCATCACAGCCCATGGAGGGGGTTTTGCTGCTTGTCACTAGTGCAGCATTGTAAGACACAGCCCAGGCTGGAGAGATAAGAAGATAGAGCAATTCCACAGTTTGGGATTGTACACTGCGGATCCCACCACACAGAGACCCCGCTGTGACCAGCCATGGTAATATTGTGTTTAGTGCTCTGCCTTGTAGCTTCAACAACTGCACATGCAAGATGAGTTACAGTGACCTTGACCTTGTTTCCATGTTTATCCAAAGCCTCCTTTTGACACTTGTCAGCAAAAAGACCCGTTTCTTTTGCAAGCATTTGTATAGCTAGCCAGAGTCGGGCTTCTCCGTTAACAAAAAAGATTGACCAAAAGGGGACAAGAGGAGGCACGTTCAGCAAGGCAGCACTGGACGCTGGATCCTGAATCTGCTCTTTATCCAGCAGCTCTCTTGGCAAGCTCTGCCATGGTGCCACACTCTGGGACTTCTCCCCTAATTGCTCCATTTTTCATCAACAATAACATGAAAGGTGAAAGGACAGTAGTTCTCCATTTCCTGCAAGCCCTGCAGAGAACCCTCGAGAAGGGGCTCTGTGCACAGATATCCCCAGCGAATCACATGGGTGCATGACAGGCTCTCCTGTCACAGCAAATTGCAGCCGGAGCAACCTCCTTGCCAATGCCAATAGCCTTTTGATCAACTCCAGACTGAGGATTTGATTCTCTCCAATGCTCCGCTGGAAAGAAGCCTTTTCCTTCACAAGCAATTACTTGGATTGTCAAGGGAGGTCTCTTCTGTTTCCTGGAAAGACAGAGGAAAATGTGAGCAGAGGAGACAAAAGCTATAGAACAAGGCACCACTGGGCGTTGAACCCAGAATATTCTGTTTATTAGACAGGTGCTTTAGCCTACTAAGCCATGGTGCCTTCCCCAAAAGGACATTTGCAACCATTCCACTTGATGGTCCAAGACTACACCTTCAAATTCCAAAGTAAAAATGTTCCTCATTTCCATCAAGACTTGCAGACCTTGAGCAGGCTGGCTCAGAGAACAGAAAGCCACAGCTGAGCTGACAGAGGGCTTCTAACATGCGCTTCTCCCACAAGCTGCTGTGATCAGATACTGATTAGTGCGCTGTGTTTCAGTCACAGCAACTTCAGCTCAACTCTGAGTCATGGTAACCTTTCCAGCAGCTCCAGACTTACTGCTTAACACTTTCCAAGACTTAGCTGCAAGGAAGGTTCTCTGTGTCTTAACCAAGCACTTACAAGGATTGTGCAGTGAGGTCTTTTCTTTTTATGAGAAGAAATAAAAGAAAGGAGCCTGACAGAAAAGCCAGGTTCAGCAAGGAAGAACTGGCAGGCCAAGCCAGGATCTTCTGGTGAGTAGGAAGGCTCTTCAGCCAGGTCTGCCCAAAGATCACTATCTAGAGGCCACTTCCACAGAGACTGATTATGGTTACAGACCCATCCTGAAATTAGAGCAGGATATTTTAAAGCTTTATCTCACAGTAAAGCAACACAATTCAACCATGTCGGTACAGAGGAGAAAGCACTCCTTAATTTCACAGTTATTGCTACTGATCTCACTGACAAACTTCCTTTTCTCAGGGCTGCTCCCAGCACTTTAGGGAGTTTTTCCTCTTCTCCCTTCCAGCTGTGGTGCTGGATGGCCGGCTTTGCTCTGTCACTTACATCCTTCACTTCTTTGGCTGAAGCTGTGTTTGCCACCAGTTTAATCCATAGCTGAGACCGCAGGTACCAGCAGCTAGTTACAAAGGCTCAATTCCCATCACCATCAGTGGGAGGTTATCCAGGGCTGCCAGGGCTGCAGGATTTGGCCCATGGACAGTCTAGGTGCTACAGCAGCTACATTCTTATGCGGTGAGTCCTGCAGCCTATTACCAAACTGCTCTGCCATAGTCTGCAGGGGGCCTGACTTGCTGAGAATATGGCAGAAGAGAGACCCTGGAGTAGAGAAGGAAAATGTCCTCAGCAGTCGCAGCCGGCAGGAGAAGCAAAGACTGAGTATCAGACACACTTTTTCACCAGGACAGTAAATGTGCACAACCCCCTGATATATTCTCCATTCACTCCCCCTCCCAAGGAAGCCGTATTCTGCTCTATTACACTCTCATGGGATGAGAGGGAAGGTCCTCTCATGGGTAAATAACTGGTTACAAGGTAGGAATAAATGGTCAGTTTTCAAAATGGAGAGAGGTCAATAGTGGTGTCCCCCAGGGGGTCTGGGACAAGTGCTATTCAACATATTCATAAATGATCTGGAAAAAGGGGTAAACAGCGAGGTGGCAAAATTTGCAGATGATCCAAAACTACTCAGGAAAGTTAAGTCCAAAGCAGCCTGCGAAGAGTTACAAAAAGAACTCAGAAAACTGGTTGAAAGGGCAACAAAATGGCAGATTTATTGATAAATGCAAAGTGATGCACATTGGAAAACATAATCCCAACTATACATATAAAATGATGAGGCCAAAAATAGCTGTTGCCACTCAAGAGAGGGATCTTGGCGTCACTGCGGATAGTTCTCTGAGAACATCCACTCAGTGTGCAACGACGGTCAAAAAAGCAAAGAGAATCTTGGGGATCATTAAGAAAGGGCTAGAGAATAAGACAGAAAATATCATATTGCTTATGGCCGACCACATGCATTGGCCTCCCCTCAGGCAGGGGACTTATAGGCCCTTCTGCCAGTTGGCATTGGCAGCAGCAAGGGCTGGGTTCAGTGTCTAGGGGAGGAGAGCAGCAGACAGGGAGGAGAGAGAGTCCCGAGAGGGAAGCAATGAGAGCAGATTGCAAACCGACCAGCTGAGGGTCTCACAGGAGTCCTGAAATAACAGTAGCTCCAGGTCCCATCAGGGCTGCCGGGGAGGGGTGGGTAAGTGGGGCAATTTGCCCTGGGCCCTGCAGGGGCCCCCACAAGAGTTTTTCAGGGCTCCTGGAGTGGGGTCCTTCACTAACTCCGGGGGCTCCAGAAAACTCTCGTGGGGCCCGGACCCCCGGAAATTCTTCCGCTCCAGGTCTTCGGTGGCAATTCAGCAGCGGGGAGTCCTTCCGCTCCGGGACCCGCCACCGAAGAGCCCCAAAGTAATTTTATTCGAATTTCCTGAATCGAGGTCATACATTCAATGTTATGTCCCCACTAAAGAACGTGAATTCGGGGAAGTGCGTCCACAGTACCGAGGCTAGCATGGAGTGGCGGAGCATTGCACTGTGGTAGCTATCCCAGGGTTGGGGCAAAAATATTCTCGCAGATGTTTCTGGGTGTGTGCCGTCACTCGCTCCTCCCTCCGTGAAAGCTACGGCAGACGTCATGCTGCCAGCAGACGGTGCAGCACGGTGCACCACCTGTCTCCTGGTATGTTGAATCCACTTTGAATGTCCTCTCCTCTTTCTATCTACTCTTTCAACTAACCATTTCGCACCATTTCTTGGCCATCGTGAACAGAGCCGCACAGCTTCCGCCGCAAACTCTGCAGGTCCAAATAAAGTCTATGGAGTACATCCATAGCTGGAATGGGTCATTCAGTCCTTTGTATAGAGCTTCAGTTTGTAGCAAAGTCCCTCCAGCAGTATCTGCCTTCTCTCAATGGGTCGATTGTATAGCTGATGGTCCTTAATGGGCCATCAAGCAGGCTAGGCAGAACTGACACCAACTTGTCTGGCTGGAGTGTTCCCCGGAAGCAGAGCACAAGTTTGAAATACCGGCAGCATAGAGCCAATATTCATAACCTCAACTATAAAAATGATACACATCTAGAGATAGCATAATTCTAATCAGCCAATCAGAACATCTCCACAGACCCCTTACACGACAACCTTTCTACAATATTGCCTGCAAATATAGAATAGTGGTTGCAATGGTGATCTATACAGTTACAGATTATGTCAATAACGTCACAGGAGGTGACATGGCATCAGTGAGACTGATATTGGAATAGCCTCCAGTTTTGGTGTCCGCATTTGAAAAAGATGTTGTGAAATTGGAGCTGGGTCAGCAAAGAGCCACCAAATGTTCTGAGGGCTGGAGAAAAATGCCTTCTTGTGAGCTATTGAAAGAGCTCAACGCGTTTAGCTGATCAAAAGAAGATTGGCAGGTGACTTCATTGAAGTCTTGAAGTGTCTTAATGGAGAGAAAAGATTGGGTATTAAAGGGCTCTTTAATTGAGCAGAGAAAGGCATAACAAGACCCAATGGCTGGAAGGTGGAAAGACATATTACATATTACATATTATAACTAAGGCACAAATATTCAACAGCGAGGATAATTCACCACAGGAACAAGCTACCAAGGAAAGTGGTGGATTCTCCATCTCCTGATGTCATTTAATGAAAACTAGATGCCTTTCTGGAATGTGTTTGCCCCAAAAGTAGCTATTGTGTCATACAGGAGGCCTGTGATACGCAGGGGGTCAGATTAGATGCTCTAATGGTCTCTTCTGGCCATAAAGTCGACTAATTTCTGAAAAACTGAGTGTAGCATTGGGAGCAGCGTCTGATGTTTTCCTGTCTAGCCGGCTTGCTTCTTAGAACGAACGCTCCTTGAGTGGGGTGAGCCACAGGGACTAGTTCAAACCTCCCAAGTGCCTGGGCAGAGGCAGGACATTAGCACAGCAAGGGAGGGGTGTGGCAGTGACATCACAAAGGCTTTTTGCAGGACCTCAGACTATTGGTCAAAGGTGGTGGGGAGGTGGTGACCTCACAGAGAGATGCTGACATCAGCCAGGCAGGAGAGGGGCGAGGGGCCAGGGGAACCTCAGAGACCCCTGTGGCTTTGCTTCAGCAAGTCTCCTTCTCCAGGTCTCTCTTTGAGGACTGAGAGATTATTCGGGTTCACGTACGTGAGCGCCAGCAGGAACCTCTTTTGAGTTTTCTCCTCCCCTTTTCCTGATTTTACTAGAAAACAGACGTCCCTGTTTAGAAGGTAAGATCCTCCTCGAGGGAAGGGATGTCCTGGGCGTGTCACAGTTCGGATGCCAGTGGCCCCCCTACACTGTAAGGAAGTTCCCTCTGCTGGCTGTGTTCGCAGGGTGGGAGAGAGCAGCATCCACGGCAGTGATTTGCTCCTGGCTGCCGGAGCAGAGCAGCAGGCTCAGCTGTCAGAACTTCCCGGAGCGATGAAAGGGGAGGGGCCCATGGCTCTGTAGCAGGAATGCAGGGCAGGCGAGTTCACGGCGGGCATTGTGGGATACTGGAGGAGGCCAGTTATGGTGATATAATGAACAGCAACGTCTACTCTGTCACTTTAAGTTTGCTGCAAAAAGCTCTAGACCTCTCATTGAAGTTGTTTTATTTTGTCAGCAAAACAGGGCAGTTTTGTCGCCAGATGTGGCATTGCAGTGTGCACACCAGCCACAAGCTGCCGACCGAGGGACTGTGTGTTTTTCACAGACCTGAGCAATATAATTCTGCTGAAACAACTTTGTAGTGCAGATGTGGCCAAAGATTCACTCACACACAACTTGCAAGGAAAACGTCACCTGCTCCTCTGCTTTGCAAAATCCAAACACAAGCAAAGCTTGTCAGGCCCCGGTGGCAATGGCAGGGAGTCAGGTGTGGGCAGACAGTGTGTTTTAACCCCCTATAGGCACCAAGCCTTAGCTGGCTAAAGCATCTGTTTCGTAAACAGGAGATCCTGGGTTCAACTCCCAGTGATGTCTGGTTGTTGGGGCACCTGGTATTGGCTGCTGTCAGAAAACAAGTTTTAGCGCTAAATGGACCTTTGCTCTAGCCCAGTGTGGTTTTTCTTATGGTTTAAATAACACTCATAGGCACTGATAATAGAGTTACTGAAAGTTTGGGAGTTAGGAGTGGGTAGATCAGTGGTCCAGTCCCCACACAGATGACCCCCTCCCTCTGGGACAGGGGCAGGTCTGAGCTCTCACCCAAATGCTCATTGTGGCTGCCAGAATCTGTGAGCAGCTTGTTTAGTTTACGCCAAAGGTTGAGTCCTGCTTTGTGCACCGTGTGTGAGAATGAAAATCCTAAACTCCCCTTTGAAATAACGAAAGCAGCAGGACGTGTTATTGTCCCTGCCCCAGAGCAGACAGACCAATGGAGAAATGCCGTCGAGTCCAAGGTAATACTCCACTGCCATTTTACCTTTTTTGCTTGCTAAACTCTTTCTTATCTGCCCAGCCCAGGCTGTCCTGTGCCTCAGCTGCTGCTCCCGGCCTGCTCTAGAGTCAAACATGCAGGGCCCTCAGGGGAACAGAGGCTGGGACAGGGCAGCAGCCTGGGCTGGGCTGGGAAGATGCTGGGAGTTCTCATTCCCTGAGAACTGGCCCGGCTCCCTTCTCAACAGCAAACAAATCAATTCCATGTCCCCTCCCCAGAAAAACCAGCCTGGAGCCAAGGGCAGCAGGGGACGATTCCCTGCAGTTCCCACCGAGGCAGGAGAGAACCCAGGGTGTTTCTAGCAGAACTTATGGAACTGACGTGGGGAAACCAGCCTTTAATAACAGGCAGTTCCAGTTTAAGCTAAGTGTTTTTAACAATTTCTACAACATTAAATAACCCTTCAATCGTAGTGTCACCATCCATAAAATTGCTTCAGCCTCCTAAGTGCACAACTAAACATCTCTTCAAATCCAAGGGAGTGGAGATCAGTCAATGTTCAGAGTCATCCCACATAAAAGAACCATGTTGTGGTACATAGTGGCCCCATCATGTGGCCATCGCCTTTCCCTCCTTCTCCAGAGTCAGAATGTGACCAGCTCTCACTGAAGGGGTGCAACACCCTGTCACGGAGTGTGGGGGAGTCCGGCCCTGCACCCCTCTTCCCCTACTCACAGTGACTCTCAGCCAGCCAGTAAAACAGAAGGTTTATTGAACAACAGGAACACAGGATACAGCCCAGCTTGCATGCAGAGTCAGGACCCCTCAATCTGGCCTTTCTGGGGGTTCAGGGTGCTTGGATCCCAACCTAGGATCCCCTGAAACCTCCCCTCCTAGCTCCCAAAACCGAAGACTGAATCCACTTTCCCCCTCCCCAGGCCAGGCTCATGTTACAGCTGCATACCTGTCTCTGCCTACCAAGCACACAGAAACCTCCCTATTCCATCACACCTCTCCCCCCTCCGAGACTGAACTGAGCGGGGTCACTCTGCCCAGTGACCTGGGGAAGTTCAGGGCCCCGTCTCCGGGACAGCGCATCCGCTATCAGGTTGGCACTTCCCTTCACGTGGACCACGTCCATGTCATAGTCCTGCAGGAGCAGGCTCCACCTCAGGAGCTTGGCGTTGGTTCCTTTCATCTGGTGCAGCCAGGTCAGGGGAGAGTGGTCGGTGTACACGGTGAAGTGGCGCCCAAAGAGATATGGCTCCAGCTTCTTCAGGGCCCACACCATGCCCAGGCATTCCTTCTCGATGGCCGCGTAGTTCTGCTCCCGGGGTAGCAACTTCTTGCTCAGGTACATGATGGGGTGTCTCTCCCCCTTTTCATCCTCCTGCATCAACACCGCCCCCAGGCCCGTGTCTGAGGCGTCGGTAAACACCATAAAGGGCTTGTCAAAGTTTGGGTTTGCCAGAACTGGGCCTCTGAGCAGAGCCTCCTTCAGCGCCTGGAGAGCCTCCTGGCACTGCTCGGTCCAGACCACCTTGTCTGGCTTCCCCTTCTTGCACAGCTCAGTGATGGGGGCGGCTATGGCACTAAAGTGGGGCACGAACCTCCGATAGTACCCCACCATCCCGATAAAGGCCTGGACCTGCTTTTTGGTCTGGGGAGCGGGCCAGTCTCTGATCGCCTCCACCTTGGCTGGTTCCGGCTTTAGGCAGCCGCTCCCCACCCGATGGCCCAGGTAAGATACTTCAGCCATCCCCACCTTACACTTCTCAGCCTTGACGGTTAATCCCGCCTCCCGGAGTCGGTCCAGCACTTGTCTAACCTGGAACACGTGGTCCTCCCAGGTCTGGCTGAAGACGCAGATGTCATCAATATACGCCACAGCAAAACTCTCCATCCCCCTCAGTAGCTGATCCACCAGGCGCTGGAAGGTGGCCGGCGCTCCCTTGAGGCCGAAGGGCAGGGTCAGAAACTCATAGAGCCCCAGGGGAGTGATGAAGGCCGATTTCAGCCTGGCATCTGCGTCCAGCGGCACTTGCCAGTAGCCGTTTGTAAGATCCATGGTGGTGAGGTACCGAGCGCCTCCTAGCTTGTCTAGGAGCTCATCAGGCCTTGGCATGGGGTAGGCATCAGATACGGTGATGGCATTAAGCTTCCGATAGTCCACGCAGAACCGGATCGACCCGTCCTTCTTGGGGACCAGCACCACTGGGGAGGCCCAGGGGCTGGCGGACGGCTGGATCACCCCTAAAGCCAGCATGTCCCTGACCTCCCTTTCCAGGTCCTGGGCTGTCTTCCCGGTAACCCGAAAAGGGGAGCAGCGTATCGGGGTGTGTGTCCCAGTCTCCACCCGGTGGACAGTCAAATTAGTGCGCCCAGGCTGGTTGGAAAACAACTGTCGGTACAGTTGCAGCACCCCTCTGATCTCAGCATGCTGAGCCGGGGTCAGCTGATCTGAGAGGGGAATCGCCTCCAGGGGGGAACCAGCCTTTGTCCCTGGGAATAGATCCACTAGAGGGTCATCCCCCGGCTCCTCCCAGTGGCCACACACGGCCAACACCATATTCCCCTGGTCGTAATATGGCTTCATCATATTCACATGGTACACCCGGCAGTGATGAGCCCGGTTCGACAGCTCCACCACATAGTTTACCTCATTTAGTTGCTTGACAACCTTGAAGGGCCCTTCCCAGGCAGCCTGGAGTTTGTTTTTCCTCACGGGGATGAGAACCATCACTTGGTCCCCGGTGGCGAAGGCGCGGGCCCGCGCCGTGCGGTCGTACCAGACCTTCTGCTTCCTCTGGGCTCGGGCCAGATTCTCCCTGGCCAGGCCCATGAGCTCGGCAAGTCTTTCCCGGAAGGTCAGGACATACTCCACTACCGACTCTCCATCGGGAGCGGCCTTCCCCTCCCATTCGTCTCTCATCAGGTCCAGGGGCCCCCTTACTCGCCTTCCATATAACAGTTCGAAAGGCGAAAACCCAGTAGACTCCTGGGGTACCTCCCTGTATGCAAACAGCAGGTGAGGTAAGTACTTGTCCCAGTCCTGTGGGTGCTGGTGCATGAATGTTTTTAGCATCATCTTTAGCGTCCCGTTGAACCTCTCCACCAGCCCGTTGGTCTGGGGGTGGTACGCTGAGGCCCAGCTGGGTCGGACCCCACATTTCTCCCACAGGGACTGGAGCAGCTCCGACATGAAGTTGGACCCCTGGTTCGTTAAGACTTCCTGGGGGAACCCCACCCGGCTGAAAATGGTCAGCAGGGCATCCGCCACGGTGGCTGCTTCGGTAGAGGGCAAGGCCACCGCCTCAGGGTATCGAGTGGCGAAATCTACCACCACCAAGATGTATTTCTTTCCTGACCGGGTCGCCTTGCTGAGAGGCCCCACCATGTCCATGGCCACCTTCTGGAAAGGCTCTTCTATGATGGGCAAAGGCCTCAGAGCTGCTTTCCCCTTGTCCCGGGCCTTCCCCACCCGCTGGCAGGGGTCACAGGATTGGCAGTACTGCCGGACATGGGTAAAGACCCCAGGCCAGTAAAAGTTCTGTAGCAGCCTCTGCCTGGTGCGCCGGATTCCCTGGTGCCCTGCGAGGGGGATGTCATGGGCCAGGTACAAGAGCTTGTGGCGAAACTTCTGGGGAACCACCAGCTGTCTCCTAATCCCCCATGACTCCACCTCCCCGGGGGGAGCCCATTCTCGGTACAGGAACCCCTTCTCCCACAGGAACCTCTCCTGGCAACCTCTCCTCATGGTCTGCGCTGCATTGAGGTCAGCCCGGTCCCTGGGTTTCTGCAAGGAGGGATCCTTCTGCACCTCGGCCTGGAACTCAGCAGCTGGGACAGGGATGGGGCCCAGCTCTCTCTCACCGGCCGGGTCTGAGGCCGCAGCCTCTCTGGGTCGTGTCTCTGGGCATTCCCTCCCCACCAGGCACTCGGGAAGAGTACTTTCCCCGTTGTCAGGGTGCAGAGCCCTGCGCCGACTCTGACTACGGGTCACAATCAGGGTACCCCGGGTATTGCCGGGCCAGGTCTCGAGGTCCCCCCCCATTAGCACCTCTGTGGGCAAATGGGAGTGCACTCCCACATCCTTGGGGCCCTCCTTGACCCCCCACTTCAGGTGCACCCTCGCCACGGGCACCTTGAATGGGGTCCCGCTCACGCCCATCAGGGACAGGTAGGTATCAGGCACCATCCGATTTAGGCCCACCACCTCGGGCCGGGCCAGCGTCACCTCTGCGCCTGTGTCCCAGTACCCAGTGACCTTCCTCCCATCCACCTCCAGGGGAACCAGGCACTGATTCCGGAGGGGCAGCCCCATGGCCACCCTGTAGCAGAACCTTGTGTCCGGAGCATCCAGCCCCCCAGGGGCGCTGGCCTGGGGCCCTCCTCCCTCCTTCCCAGGTGGGACGCTGCCAGCCCCCCTCTCTTGGGCATGTTGCCCCTCCTCCGGTTGGGTCTGTACCCAGTCAACCCTCGGCGGGTTGGGTCTGCTCGGTCTGTCTCTGAGCTTGGGGCATTGGGCCCGTATGTGGCCTTGTTGGCCACAGTGAAAGCAGCCCATGTCTCGTGGGTCCCCTCGAGGGGGTCGGGTGGATCTGACGCTGGACGTGCCCCTTTTGCGGGGGTTCTCCATAGGGCCCCGCTGGGAGGTCCCATGGTGACTCTCTCTCTGCGTTGAGGCAGGCCTGCTCCCTCGAGACTCCTCCCTGCCATCCCCCGCCCGACTGTCCACATATTGGTCGGCCAGCTGGCCTGCATGCTGCGGGTTCTCCGGCTTCTGGTCCATCAACCACCGCTTCAGGTCGGATGGGCACTGCTCATACAGGTGCTCCAGTACGAATAGGTCGAGCAGGTCCTCTCTAGTTTGGGCCCCAGCCGTCCACTTGCGGGCGTACCCCTGCGCCCGGTTGACCAGTTGCAGGTATGTGCTCTCCCGGGTCTTACGTTGACTCCGGAACCTCTTCCGGTACATCTCCGGGGTCAGCCCAAACTCGCGGAGCAGGGCCTCTTTGAACAGGTTGTAGTCCCGCGCCTCCTCCCCTCTCATTCGGCTGTACACCTCCACGGCGGTGGGGTCCAGTAAGGGGGTGAGGCACCGGATCCTGTCTGCGGGGTCAACCTGGTGCAGCTCGCAGGCATTCTCAAAGGCCGTCAGGAAGGTGTCTATGTCCTCCCCCTCCTTACGCGGGGCCAGGAAGTTCGTACCGAAGCTCTTTGTAGGCTTGGGCCCCCCCTCACTCACCGCAGCCGGGGCCTCCCTGTTGTTCAGCTGGGCCATGGCCAGCTCATGGTTGCGCTGCTTCTCCTTCTCTCTCGCCTCGTATTCGCGTTGCTTCTCCTTCTCTCTTTCCTCGAATTCGCGTTGCCTTTGTCTTTCCTCATATGCCCTCAGCTCCTTACGCTCCTCCATCTCTTTCAGTTGTATCACTCTCTCCAAGTCCAGCCGCCTGCGCTCCACGGAGGCCGAGCGTCGCCGGGACGATCCTCTGCTGGCCGGGGGGGTCACGGAGCCCTCGGTAGCTGGGCTCCTCCTCCCCCTTCCCCTAGGCCTAGGGGTGGGGGGTCTCGAGGGGCCCTCAGCGGCCGGCTGACCACTCCCAGCGGGTCCAGACACTGGTGCCTGTGCTGCATCTGCCCGGCTGCTTCCCTCAGAGACAGGGACCGGTTCATCCCTGCGATCTCTCTCCTCCAGCCGGGCAATCAGCTGGGCCTTGGTGAGCTTCCCATGGTGCAAACCCCCCTGCTTGCACAGCTCCACCAGCTCACACTTGCGCTTCTGGGAATACATCTTCCTGCTGGCCACTCGCAGGCCGGGGTGTTCGCCGCTCCCCAAGGGTGCCAGGGGGACCCCTAGTGTGCCAGTCCTTGAGGTCACCACCTCTCTGCCAGGGTCGAGCTGCAGACTCCTCCGCCCCTGGGATCGCTCGCTGTGATCCCCCGGGGGACCCTGTTACTGCAAAGTCCTGCTCTCTGGCCACACTCGCCCAGGGGTGAATCGCCCCTTCGTTTTACTGCTCCCCAGTCACTTACTGCAGGAAGCGCCGTCCCCGGGGTGCCGCCGATCCCACCGCTGCCACCAGTTGTCACGGAGTGTGGGGGAGTCCGGCCCTGCACCCCTCTTCCCCTACTCACAGTGACTCTCAGCCAGCCAGTAAAACAGAAGGTTTATTCAACAACAGGAACACAGGATACAGCCCAGCTTGCATGCAGAGTCAGGACCCCTCAATCTGGCCTTTCTGGGGGTTCAGGGTGCTTGGATCCCAACCTAGGATCCCCTGAAACCTCCCCTCCTAGCTCCCAAAACCGAAGACTGAATCCACTTTCCCCCTCCCTTTTGTCTAGCTACAGCCAGAGGTGAGACCTCCCCTCCCCCAGGCCAGGCTCATGTTACAGCTGCATACCTGTCTCTGCCTACCAAGCACACAGAAACCTCCCTATTCCATCACACACCCCTCCTTTGGTCTCTATGCCAGAGCTCCTATCAGCTCAGTGTCCTTCCCACAAGAGTTGGCTGCTGAGAGGGTTGCGATGGGGTAAATTAAGGCAGAGGAGGATTGTTCCTCATGGGTTTTCTTTGTGTGGCTCTGTGATCCTGCTGGAGGAAGCTGAAGCATCATTTGTGTTTGTTTCAGTAGCTTGAGTTGGGCTCAGGTTGTGACCCTGAGTACAGGGATTCCTGCACTCTCTGCTCTTAGCCCCTCAGGGAATGGACAATGGAGCAACTTCAGAAATTGGATAGAGAGTAGCCTAAGAAACTTTAACATAAGTGAGAAGAAAAATAACCTCATTACCTCCCTGGTGGTCTAGTGGTTAGGATTTGGCACTTTTACTGCCAAGTCCTGGGTTCAATTCCCAATCAGCGAAAAGTGACTTTAAACTGAAACTGCTTTAGTTATTCTTCACTTACAACATAAACAAATCCATGGTATTTTCCTGATTCCCCCCATCTTCCCAGTGTCTCCATGGCAGGGCTGGCACCAGACACCAGCCCAGCAAGCAGGTGCCTGGGGTGGCCAATGGAAAGACGAGGCTTCAGCGGCAATTCGGCCCTCTCAGAGGGAAGCACTTGTGGCCAAAAGCAGCAGAGGTAGAGCTGCAGTTGATTGCAGCTTTTTTATTTTTTTTTCCACTTGGGGTGGCAAAAACACTGGAACTGGCCCTGCCCCATGGAAGACAATTTGTTAAATCCCAGATGCATGGAGTTAAATCAGTTCTCAGCCTGAGTTCTTAGGTCTTAATCCTGAGGATATTGTCCCACCATGGGGCCATTTCCCTCCTCTCTTTCATACAGAAGCACAATTTTCCTTGCAGAGACACAGGAACAGCAAGATCTTTCTCTGTCCCTTGTGCAAAGCAGGAGGCCAAATTCCATGGAAACAATGGACAAACAGGGGGCCCTGGGCACATCCAGCCCTGGCCGTGAGATGTTTCCTCCCCTCTTTCTTTACGCTCCTGTTGTTATTTCATGGATAGTCTGGGATGGGGGAAAAGCTGAGTTCATTCCAGGTGGAGGGTAAAAAGGACCCTGAAAAATCTCAGGCCCCAACCCCTGCTACCAGGATCACTGAGGTGCTGGGGATTTGAGTAGGAAAGGGACTGTGTGAATTGTCAAGGTGGGGAATGAATAACAATCTACAACTAGATCCACCTCATTAATCATTGACACAGGCTAATCCTGCTGCAGATAGAAGGGCTCTTCCAAGGCTCTATCTTGCTCTCTCCAATGCCATGAAAGCCTGTCTTTTGCCCGCTAGCTGTTGTGACTTGAGCACAAGAGGGGACGTTTGATCCAGAAGCCTGGCCATGCCTGGAGACCTGTAGGGAGGGATCTGAGCTCCATTTCCTCTGAGTCCTGAAGCTGGGCTGCAGCCTGGCCTAGCAGGCAGCCCTATTGGTTGACCTACTGGCCCAAAGTCACTTGGGCGGCGTTGGTCTTTCCCCAGGGATGCTGAAGGGCCTAAGGGAGGGAGGCTCAATAGTCCCCCCTATCAGTCAGGGCGGAAGAGGAGGGCTGCAAGAGTGGGCAGGTTGATGGCTGGGCCTTCTAGCATTTGGTTGGGGACGAGGTGGGGAACGCGAACTGGGAGAAATGGTTGCTGGCCTGTGAGGAATGGCTCAGCTGGTGGCGTAAGTGGACCTTGTCATTACCTACAAGGTTGTCACGCTCAAGACCCATCTGTGGGGAATTTCCTCAGCCAGGTATTTCCCTCTGCTCCACGAGTGCTGCTGAGACCGAACACGATGGCCTTCCACTTCTTGTGGGGCAATAGGTCGTCCCCACCTAGTCAGGAGAAGTGCGGCTTTTCTGACGTATTGGAAGAGAGGTTGGGCCTGGTGGGCTTTGAAGCCTTGTACGGCTCTACTGTTTTGTGTTTCAATTTTCAGTGGTGGCTGAGCTGGAGGGCAGGTCAGGCCCGAGGGGAATGGTGGGGCAACCGCAAAGAACGCAACTGACTCTTCCGATATGGCCGTATTTTTTTTACCCCACTGGGTGCAGCACCTGGTATGGGATGGCGAATGTGCAGGGAAGGGGGAGGCCCTCCCCCTCTAGTGTTCTTCTACCCACACCTTACACCCTACACGATTTTCAGTGGGTGGCTAGGCGGAAGGTGCTTGCAGGATGGCTTCATCCGCAACAGTGGCCACCCTCACAGCAGCGGCGGCCACAGCGGCAAGGCCCCCCCCCCTTTGGCTCAGTCTGAACACAGGTCAATGTACCACTGGGTGAGACAGGCCAATTTTAGGGAGCTTCCTCTGATGGTGAGCAACTGTCCCCAGAACTTACTGACAGGAGCTTTAAAGTATTTGCAAATGTGCACGGCCGGCATGTGCAGAGCAAAGGCTGCCCAGGGGCACTGTGTCAGGCTCTGGCACCGCTTGAGACAATGGACCATCTTCAGCCACCAGGCGACCCAGGATCTATGGCAGGAATGGGGTGAGGAAGCAAGTCAAGCTGAGCAAGGCAGGCAAAAATTCATCTCGCCTTCGTGGGCGCTCGCAATGATACCCTTTTTGTGTGCCAGGGCTGACAAAAACCTCCCAGACAGAGAAGCAGCAGGCCAAAAAGCCCTCTACACCAACATTCCACACAAAGATGGACTACAAGCCGTCAGGAACAGTATCCCCGATAATGTCACGGCAAACCTGGTGGCTGAACTTTGTGACTTTGTCCTCACTCATAACACATTTGGGGACAATGTATACCTTCAAGTCAGTGGCAGTGCTATGGGTACCCTCATGGCACCACAGTATGCCAACATTTTTATGGCTGACTTAGACCAACACTTCCTCAGCTCTCATCTCCTAATGCCCCTACTCTACTTGCGCTACACTGATGACATCTTCATCATCTGGACCCATGGAAAAGAAAACCCTTGAGGAATTCCACCATGATTTCAACAATTTACATCCCACCATCAACCTCAGCCTGGACCAGTCCACACAAGAAATCCACTTCCTGGACACTACAGTGCTAATAAGCGATGGTCACATAAACACCAATCTATACCAGAAACATACTGACGATTATACTTACCTATATGCCTCCAGCTTTCACCAGAGCACACCACACAATCCATTGTCTACAGCCAAGCTCTAAGATACAACTGCATTTGCTTCAACCCCTCAGACAGAGACAAACACCTACAAGATCTCTATCAAGTGTTCTTACAACTACAATACCCACCTGCTGAAGTGAAAAAACAGATTGACAGAGCCAGAAGAGTACCCAGAAGTCACCTATTACAGGAACGGCCCAACAAAGAAAGTAACAGAACCCCACTAGCTGTCACCTTCAGCCCCCAACTGAAACCTCTCCACTGCATCATCAGGGATCTACAACCTATCCCTCACTCTCACAGATCGTGGGAGACAGGCCAGTCCTTGCTTACAGACAGCCCCCCAATCTGAAGCAAATACTTACCAGCAACCACAAAACAAAAAACACTAACCCAGGAACCTATCCTTGCAACAAAGCCCATTGCCAACTCTGTCCACATATCTATTCAGGGGACACCATCATAGGACCTAAGCACATCAGCCATGCCATCAGAGGCTCATTCACCTGCACATCTACCAATGTGATATATGCTATTATGTGCCAGCAATGACCCTCTGCCATGTACATTGGCCAAACCAGACAGTCTCTACGTAAAAGAATAAATGGACATAAATCACATGTCAAAAATTATAACATTCAAAAACCAGTTGGAGAACACTTCAGTTTCTCTGGTCACTCATTTATAGACCTAAAAGTCACAATATTACAACAAATAACCTTCAAAAACAGACTCCCACGAGAGACTGCTGAAGTGGAATTAATTTGCAAAGTGGACACCATTAAATTAGGCTTGAATAAAGACTGGGAGTGGATGGGTCATTACACAAAGTCAAACTATTTCCCCATGTTTATTTGTCCCCCTACTGTTATTCACACCTTCCTGTCAACTGTTGGAAATGGGCCATCCTGATAATCACTACAAAAGGTTATTTTCTCCTGCTGATAATAACTCACCTTAACTGCTCACTCTCGTTATAGTGTGTATGGCAACACCCATTTTTTCATGTTCTCTGTGTATATATATATCTATATCTTCCTGCTGCATTTTCCACTGCATGCATCTGATGAAGTGGGTTTTAGCCCACAAAAGCTTATGCTCAAATAAATTTGTTAGTCTCTAAGGTGCCACAAGTACTCCTCTTTCTTTTTGCAGATAAATGAATGGAGGTTAAGTCCATGAATGGCTATTAGCCAGGCTGGGTAAGGAATGTGTCCCTAGCCTCTGTTTGTCAGAGGGTGGAGATGGATGGCAGGAGAGAGATCATTTGGTCATTATCTGTTATGGGGCACCTGGCATTGGCCACTGTTGGCAGATAGGTTGCGGGGTTGGATGGACCTTTGGTCTGACCCAGTATGGCCATTCTTATGAAGGGAGGGGCAGAGTCCTGCAACAGAGTTTCTGTAGTGTAGTGGTTATCACGTTTGCCTAACACGCAAAAGGTCCCTGGTTCGAAGCCAGGCAGAAACATGCTGCTTTGATTTTCCCAGCTCCTAGTGGCCTGTCCCTGCTGTTATACGAGCAGCAGTGATTTCTATGCTCAAAAGGTCTGTTATACTTCCCCTGCTCCCACTTTTGTCTCCTCTCCCTCTCTGAATGCCTGTGAAGTGGCTTTTCCCCTCCCGTTCCCCCCTGGAATGCCCCTGGGATGAATGGGCTGGTAGAAGAGCTCCCAGGTAGACAAGGTGTCTGGGACGCTAATTAGGCAGCGCTCACACACCCAGAGCATGGACACTGCCCAAGGTAGAGTGTGACCAACCAGATGCAGCCAAGTCATCTCTAGTCGCAGGCCATGAGGTGCAGGTCCTCAAAAGGGGGAAGGGGCCCTGTGCTCAGGAGAGCACTCACAAGCTTGTACCTCCAGTGAATGCCCTTCGCCCAGACCGCCTGGCCAGTGGTTCTCTGTGTTGTATTTCATTGTGCCTCAGGGAGACTTACCTTCATCGCATCGTCCATAGCTGTGCTGTGGGACACTTACCTTGCAGAATCCTGACATCTCCAGTGCTGTGCCTGTCCTGGGAGCGTGAGCTTAGCTGTCATTATAACAAACGTGCTGCTTTCTGCCAAACTCTGGTGGGTCATTAGTGCTCCCTACGCTTACTAGCTGGCCCAATTTTGGGTAAAACCTGTGATAAACTCAACCCCTGCAGGATAGAGGATGGTGAAATGAGCTGGGAAAAAGCCTTGGCATCAGCAGGGGAAAGCTAGAGGGTCTGGGCCAGTCACCTTTTGAAGCTCTGTGGCTTGGTCTCCTCTGCCCTTGGAGGTTGGCCTATGGCGGACGGCTCTTCCTGCTGCCTCCTCTGTGTGACTTGCCAAAGGAGGGAGTGAGGCGGGAATGGGGCAAAAGAGGAAAGTCGAGCTGAGGAAGGCAGGGCAGAAGCTCAGAGCCTCAGTGCGGCTAAGTGGGGTTAGTCGAGCGTCACCATTCGTTCTGCAAAGCCGGGGGAGGTGTGGTTGGCTGCTGGGAGGCAGAATCTTGTGCCTGCCTCTTGGCTTCCCAGGGATGGCTACTTGCAGCCCAGGAGAAGAAGGATGGTTCTGGGTGAAAGGAAGACAAGCAAAGCTCTGGGAGGAAATTTGTGTGCACGGTGCTGACTCTGCGCTGGGCGAGGGGGTTGGGGTGCAGGAGGGGTGGCGCTTACCCCGGGCACTGCAGCTCCCAAAGTGACCGGTACACACAACCCTGCGGCAGCAGCTCCTAGGTGGGCCATGCCAGGGGGGTCTCTGTGTGCCGCTGCCTGCAGGCGCTGCCCCCAGAGCTCCCATTGGCTGCAGTTCCTGGCCAATGGGGGCTGCGGAGTTGGTACTCGGGGCAGAGGCAGTGAATGGAGACACTCCCCCCACCCCAGGGAATGCTGGGACATGCCAACCACTTCTGGGAGTGGCACGGAGGGACGGAGGCAGAATGGGCAGGGAGCCACCTTAGTGTTGCTGGCACATCTCTGCACACCCATTGCGGGAGGGGAGCAGAGGGCCTCCATGTGCTGCCTGGGGTAGGGGCAGTGCACAGAGCTGCCTCCCCTTCCAGGTCTATTTCAGGAGTGGGTGGGTGGGGTCTTTTGGCCTGCAAGGTGCAGCAGGTCAGACTAGATGATCACACTGGTCCCTTCTGACCTTAAAGGCTCTGAGTCTAAAAGGGAGAGGGAAGTAAAGAATTTTTTTTTAAAAAATAAACCAAACATTGTAATACCAGGATAACTCCAACAGCTCATTGTGTAGTCTCACCCCTTTCTTCCATGTTGAATGACCTGCAGGCCATTGATTCTCTCATTCCATTGATAAACTGATACAATGTGACTGAAATTAAACCAATTCCCAGGGGAGAAAACATCACCTCACTGCATTGGCTGGGAATTGAACCCAGGTCAACTGCTTGGAAGGCAGCTATGCTCACCACTATACCACCAATGCATCTGGCAAAAGTATACCTTATGCTTGCCCAATGAGGCTAGACCAGCATTGAGGCGATTTTCTGCCTGTTAAAATGTACTGGATTCTCATCACTAAAGAAAAACACCTCCATCTTCACTTGGGTTTGAACCATCAGCCTTCCAATTAGCCACCAAAGTTGTTAATCACAGGGTATGTCTACACTACGGGATTATTCCGATTTTACAGAAACTGTTTTTTGGAAACAGATTGTATAAAGTCGAATGCACACGGCCGCACTAAGCCCATTAATTCGGCGGTGTGCGTCCATGTACCGAGGCTAGCGTCCATTTCCGGAGCGTTGCACTGTGGGTAGCTATCCCATAGCTATCCCATAGTTCGCGCAGTCTCTCCCACCCATTGGAATTCTGGGTTGAGATCCCAATGCCTCATGGGGCAAAGACAGTGTCATGGGTGATTCTGGGTAATTGTCGTCACTCAATCCTCCCTCCGTGAAAGCAACGGCAGACAATCATTTCGTGCCCTTTTCCCTGGATTGCCCAGGCAGATGCCATAGCACCGCAACCATGGAGCCCGTTCAGCCTTTTTTCACTGTCACCGTATGTCTACTGGATGGTGCTGACAGACGCGGTACTGCAGCGCTACACAGCAGCATCCCCTTGCCTTTTGCAAGTTAGCAAAGATGGTTACCAGCCGTACTGTACCGTCTGCTGCTTTACAAGTTGACAAACAGTTGCCAGTTATACTGAACCATTTGCTGCTGTCATGGGTGCTCCTGGCTGGCCTTGGTGAGGTTGGCTGGGGGCATATGGACAAAAATGGGAATGACTCCCCAGGTCATTCCCTTCTTTAAGTTTTGTCTAAACGGAGAGTTAGTCCTGTCTAGACTATCAGGCAAGCCTACTAAAGAACCAGAGAAGCAAACAGCTGCTCCAGGTCAGAGCCCCAGACATCCCGCAAAAATGATGAGCTACATGCCATTCTAGGGGGTGCCCCTGCAACAACCCCATCCATTGCTTCCCTTCTCCCCCACCCCTCCTGGGCTACCGTGGCAGTTATCCCCCCATTTGTGTGATGAAGTAATAAAGAATGCAGGAATTTGAAACAACACTGACTTTATTGCCTCTGCACGTAGAGCTCAAAGTGGGGAGGGGAGGGCAGCCTCCAGCTGCTATGATATTCCAGGCAGGACTGAATCACCGTTAGACAAAGCTTAAAGAATAGAATGACCTGGGACTCATTCCCATTTTTACCCAGGCGCCCCCGGCCGACCTCACCGAGGCCAGCCAGGAGCACTCACAGGACGACGATGACAGATACCAGTCCTACTGTACTGTCTGCCGTCCGCAAGGGAAGGGAAGGGAAGGAGATGCTGCTGTGTAGTGCTGCAGCACCACGTCTGCCAGCAGCATCCAGCAGACATACGGTGACATTGAAAAAAGGTGAGAAATGATTTCTTTCCCTTTGCTTTCACGGAGGGAGAGGGTGGGTGACGACATATACCCTGAACCACCCGCAACAATGTTTTTGATCCTTCAGGCTTTGGGAACTCAGCCAAGAATGCAAATGGTTTTCGGAGAGTGCGGGAACTGTGGGATAGCTACAGTCGTCAGTCACCCCTCCCTCCATGAGGATCCATTTCATTCTTTGGCTTTCTGGTACGCTTGTCTCAGCTCCTTAAGTTTCAGCACTGTGTTGAGTCCCTGTTGTGGCCTCTGTCTATCATGGCCTTGGAGATTTTTTCAAATGTTTTGGCATTTTGTCTTTTGGAACGGAGTTCTTATGGAACAGATTCATCTCCCCATACAGAGATCAGCTTCAGTATCTCCCATACAGTCCATGCTGGAGCTCTTTTTTGATTCTGGGACTGCATGGTCACCTGTGCTGATCAGCGCTCCAAGCTGGGCAAACAGGAAATGAAATTCAAAAGTTCGCAGGGCTTTTCCTGTCAACCTGGCCAGTGCATCCGAGTTCAGATTGCTGTCCAGAGTGGTCACAATGGTGCACTGTGGGATAGCGGCCGGATGCCAATACCGTCAAATTGCGGCCACACTAACCCTAATCCGACATGGCAATACTGATTTCAGCGCTACTCCCCTCGTCGGGGAGGAGTACAGATACCGGTATAAAGAGCCCTTTATATCAATATAAAGGGCTTCGTTGTGTGGAAGGGTACAGGGTTAATGTGATTTAATGCTGCTAAATTCAATATAAATTCGTAGTGTTGACCTGGTGAGGCTAATCGTCTAGTGGAACAAGCTCCGCAACGGAAGTGGTTAATTCCCCATCACTGCCCTGTGTAAATGAAGACTGCAGCTCTTGCTGCAAGACACCTGGTGTGTGGGTGTCCCTGTTCCCCCTTCAGAACCTCTGGTACATGGTGCTTCCCTCCTCCCCGTTCAAGATCCCCATCATGTGGGTGCTCCCATCCAGGATCTCTGGTGGGTGTCTCTGTTCCCCACCCCATGAACTAGCTCCCGTGTGTGATTTCCCCTGCCTGCCCCCATCCAGGATCTGTGGGTGTCTCTGTTCCCCTTTTCAAGATCCGTGTTGCAGGGGGCATCCCTCCCCCCAAGTCAGAATCCCCAGCGTGTGGGTGCTCCCATCCCCCCATCCAGGCTCTGCCGGGGGTGTCTGTCTAAAAAGAGACCATGTCTCACTGTCTTACCCAGGCTACGCTGCAGGGGCTATTCACAGGTGCGATCCCACTACTGATCGGCATGGGAGATTTGACCTGCTCCGTTTCCGACCTGGGCCGGTTCACTCCTTCGTAGGCAATTTGGGGACCCCAAGCTTCCCCGGGATCACCATATTGATGCCGAACTTAGTGCGGACACCCGATCGGCACAGCCCCCTGCAGCCCAAAACTCCTGAGCTCAAGTGATCCACCGTCCTCAGCCTCCCCAGGAGCTGGGATCACAGGCACCAGCCACAGGGCCCAGCTGGTTACAGGGTCTCCCGCTTCCAACTTCAGGCTCGGCCTGGGAGCTCTGCGCTCTGAGCCGGTGGAAGTGGAGCCTGGAACTGAGCTGATGCGCTGAGGGTTATTTGCACTGTGCGCTTCACATGGAGGTGAAAACACGGGGCACAGATCTTTTAGCACAACCCTCGTCCTGAGGAATTGGGGGGGGGCTGCATAAAGAGAGACCGGCTCTCCCTGGCGGGGCTTCAGCGGCTCTTCACAGGGGCAGTCCCACTATCCAATGGGTACCAGAGTTTTGAAAGCCTCCTTTTCTGGGCTGGCTCCCCTCTCCCTAGGGGGAACTGGTGGCCCCAAACTTCCCAGAAACCATCATAGCGAGGCCAACCTGAGCACAGACACCTGCTCAGCACCCCGGGGTGCAGCCCTGAACTCCGGCAATCAGCTACACTCAGCTGCCACCCAACAAGCATTACACGCAGGAGCCTACACACAGGGGCAGCACTAACGGTCTCATCTAAATTTGACCCTTGAGACTGCAGATTATAACCGAGCGGGCAGATTATAACCCAGGAAGCCAAATCCTTCCCCAAACTGACAGTTGAAGCAGAAGCTCCCCTTGGAAAGATCAGGATTTTTGCCTTTAAAAACAAGGAAAATGTGCATTGTTCTCTTCTGTCTACAGCGAGAGATTGAAGAAGCTCAATTGATTTCATTGACTGGAGGTTAAGAGGGGATTTAGTCACTGTTTTTAAATACACAGTTTTAAAAATTCCCAGAGGGGGGAATATCTGATTTTAAAGGGTTCTTTAATTCACCAGACAAAGGTTGAACACGACCCCATTGGTTTGCAGTCAATGTCACAAAATGCCAACTGGAAATGACCATTTTTTAACTGTGAGGCTAATTATCTAGTGGAACAAGCTCCGCACGGGATTTGGTTAAATCCCCATCACTGCCCTGTGTAAATCAAGACCGCAGCTCTTGCGGCAAGACACCTGGTGTGTGGGTGTCCCTGTTCCCCCTTCAGAACCTCTGGTACATGGTGCCTCCCTCCTCCCAGTTCAAGATCCCCATCATGTGGGTGCTTCCATCCAGGATCTCTGGTGGGTGTCTCTGTTCCCCACCCCATGAACTAGCTCCAGTGTGTGGTTTCCCCTGCCTGCCCCCAGCCGGGATCTGTGGGTGTCTCTGTTCCCCTTTTCAAGATCCGTGTTGCAGGGGGGCGTCCCTCCCCCGCAAGTCATAATCCCCAGTGTATGGGTGCTCCCATCCCCCCATCCAGGCTCTGCGGGGGGTGTCTGTCTAAAAAGAGACCGTGTCTCACTGTCTTGCCCAGGCTACGCTGCAGGGACTATTCACAGGCACGATCCCACTACTGATCAGCATGGGAGTTTTGACCTGCTCCATTTCCGACCTGGGCCGGTTCACCCCTCCTTAGGCAACCTGGGGACCCCAAGCTTCCCCAGGATCACCATATTGATGCCGAACTTAGTGCGGACACCTAATCGACACAGCCCCCTGCAGCCCAGAACTCCTGAGCTCAAGCAATCCGCCGGCCTCAGCCTCCCCAGGAGCTGGGATCACAGGCACCAGCCATGGGGCCCGGCTGGTTACAGGGTCTCCCGCTTGCAACTTCAGGCTCAGCCTGGGAGCTCTGTGCTCTGAGCGGGTGGAAGTGGAGCCTGGAACTGAGCTGATATGCTGAGGGTTATTTGCACTGTGCGCTTCACATGGAGGTGAAAACACGGGGCACAGATCTTTGAGCACAACCCTCGTCCTGAGGAATGGGGGGGGGGGCTGCATAAAGAGAGACCGGCTCTCCCTGGCGGGGCTGCAGCGGCTCTTCACAGGGGCAGTCCCACTATCCAATGGGTACCAGAGTTTTGAAAGCCTCCTTTCCTGGGCTGGCTCCCCTCTCTCTAGGGGGAACTGGTGGCCCCAAACTTCCCAGAAACCATCACAGCGATGCCAACCTGAGCACAGACACCTGCTCAGCACCCCGGGGTGCCGCCCTGAACTCCGGCAATCAGCTACACTCAGCTGCCCACCCAACAAGCGTTACACGCAGGCGCCTTCGTGCCCCGCGTGTTCAGGTCCCTCCCAGCACCAGCTTTAAACTCCGCTGCTCAGTTCTAAGCTTTGGCCACACGGGGGCAGCCTGGAGCTCAGCCAACGCCTCCCGTTGCTGGTTGCGTTTCCCGCTCCTCGTGGCAGGTTCACACCCCGCAGGCAGATCTCTGAATCGGAGCCGAACCGTTCCCCAAATCCAGCGCTTTAGCAGCAGCTTTGCTAGGAAAGCACTGACGTCCCCAAGTAAAGTAAGAGCCAGAGCGCTGTGTCCAGGATCTTCTCTTGGGCCCCTCACCGTGGTGTCTGTCAGGCGCAAGGAGAAACCAGGGAAATGTTTTCATGGCGTTTAAGGGCAGAAGGGGCCATTAGCTCAGCTAGTCTGACCCCCGAATAACACAGAATTACACCATGACACACATTGATCCCACAGACCTTAGATAGATCAAAGCGTCTCAGCCCTCAGGAAGGAGGCTAAACTGGGTGCCAGAGGCAGCGAACAAGGGCCCCCTAAGGCAATGGCAGGGAACTGATGAGGTGAAATATGCCCAGATGATCCCAGCAGGCGACCCACCCCCATGCTGCAGAGGTGGGAGTCCCTGTTCCTCCTGCCCTTAAGAATCTCTGGTGGTAAGTGGGTCCCCCCAGTTCCCCAGATAAGAATCCTCCATGTGGTTTCCCTGGCTTCACCTCCAGATAAGAACATTGTGTGGCGGGAGTGGGAGGAAGGTTGTCTGGCAGATCTGTAAAGGGGGACTGTGTCTACCTGTCTGGCCCAGGCTCCTGGGAGGAAGTGATCTCAGTGTGTCTGGCTGTCTCCATTCCTCCCACCCATAAGAATCCCTGGTGTGTGGGTGCACGCTAGACCATTAAGGATCTCTGGTGGGTGGGTGTCTCTCTCCCCCTAGTCAGGATCTCTGGGGCGTGTCTGTATAAAAAGAGACTTTGCCTCACCCAGGCTGGGCTGCCACCATGGAACAGACCAGGTCCTTCTGTGGAGGGTTTGCGTTCCTCCAAGGACGTGATCTCAGTGTGTGTGGGTGTCCCTGTCCCTTCAACCCTTAACAATCCCTGGTGCGTGGGTGCGCTGGGCCCCGTTACAATCCCCTCTGTCTTACCCCCCACGAGGGATCCGGTGGATGTGGGTGTTCTCCACGCTACTGGGGGTGTCTGGTGCCCCTGTCCCTCCGGGTTAACACTGGAGAGTGTGGGTGTCCCCCCGCCCGCTAAGGATCTGTGTTGTGCGGATGCCCCCGTTCTTCTCATTAAGAATGGTGCAACGGAGCATATGGGTGTGTCCCCCACCCCATGAACTAGCTCCCGTGTGTGGTTCCCCTGCCCCCATCCAGGCTCTGTGGGTGTGTGGGTGTCTCTGTTCCGCTTTTCAAGATCTGTGTTGCAGGGGGGGCGTCCCTCTCCCCAAATCAGAATCCCCATCGTGTGGGTGCTCCCATCCCCCGCTCTGCGGGGGGGGGGGGGGGTGTCTGTCTAAAAAGAGGCCGTGTCTCACTGTCTTGCCCAGGCTACGTTGCAGGGGCTATTCACAGGCACAATCCCACTACTGATCAGCACAAGAATTTTGACCTGCTCCGTTTCCAACCTGGGCAGGTTCACCCCTCCTTAGGCACACTGAGTTCGGAGGATATGTTGTCCATGTGAGGGCTACGTTCAGGAGCGGCGTATAAGGAGCTGATACGACGATGAGGATGGATTGACCCGCGTTTGGTGAGTTTTAACGGTCAGTGTTTTTGAATCTTTGCCACAATCTAGTTGAAGCAGGGTCAGTATGAACTCTCCCCTGCCATCTGTTGGTGATGTGTTGTCAAGGCCTTTTGGGGTGATGTCATTTGCATGGTCACACCCACCCCGGATTGCATGATGGGAGTGCTTGTCCAAACGGTCATTTCAGCTGCTGTGGGATCCCCAGTCTCTTTGCTATTGGGGCAGGAGTAATCCAGTGTATTTTCCCATTTATTTTGGATCAAGGACAGAGTAATTGTACCTGGCATTTGAGGCCTGAAAACTTCACCCTGGCCTGGAAAGTCCTCACCATTAAGGGGTATGGGTTCCAAACGCCAAAACCTGGGGGCAGGTAGAAATGGGTGTTGGTTGTTCTGTTGGTTGCCTGTCCGGTGCTGCTGATGTCCTTTCAGCTGTCCCTGGTGTGTAAAGACAGAGGCATTTTTGAATCTCTTAGAATTGTTGTTAGTGCTACAGTTGTTTGCCCTAAGTTTATGCCCTTGGATCTCTTTTGGTCCTGAGAGGTAACAGGCTGCTCTGTGTGTGGGGTTATGGAGTGAGGTAGCAAAGGTTGGTTGCAGAGGTGGTGCATATGCCACAAAAGTCGTGACCCCCCCCCCCAATCTTCCCCCAGCCCAGCTCCTATCTCACAGTGCAAACTGAAAATTTTCCTTTCTATCTGAGTGGAAAAGAGCATTTTATCCAATTATGAAGTTGTTTACAACTTCCACATTGTTACAGAGATAAGAGCCCACCAGCCTAAGTATGTTTAAAATTTATACCTAAGTGTCAGTGATTTTAGATCTGTGGCATAGAACTAAACTTATAGTAAAACATAAATAGCTCTATTTTTAAACTAAAGAGAGAAGAAAAGCATATAATCTGCATTTATAAGCTTCAAAAGATACCTGTAATGCTAATTATATTCATTTTCAATCTTTCTATACTTATCTTAACCAAAAGGCCAAGAAGTGACTATGCTTTGAAACCCATGTCCCTTGCCTAACGAGATATATGTAGATTCGGGTGAGTCCCGAAATCATGACCAGCTAATACTGTTCTACTGTCCTTGATTCATATCACCAGGATAACTACACTTTATTACTCCTGCCCTAATAACAAAGAGACTGGGGATCCCACAGCAGCCGAAATGACCATTTGGACAAGCACCCCCATCATGCAATGCGGGGTGGGTGTGACCATGCACATCAGCAACAAAAGGCCTTTACAACACATCACCAACAGATGGCAGGGTAGAGTTCATTCTGACCCTGCTTACACCCTCCCCCCAGCCAAGAATTGGTGGTCCTGATAAATCACACTCCCTGTTAAACCAACTCATTGGTATTGAATGCTGAAGTTATGGCTAGCAAAAGTAGCCACCCATCTCTGCCCTGTAGCATCCAGCTTAGCCCTTGTTAACACATAAGTCAGTGGATTGTTCTCTGTGCATACCTGAAACTGAGCACCAGACAAGTAGACTCAAAATTTCTCAGTGATGGCCCATTTCAAGGCCAAGAACTGCAGCTGGTGGATGGGATAGCGAGTTTCGCTATCAGACAGTCCTCAGCTGGGAAAGGCTACAGATTTACATTTACCTTCCACTTCCTGGTACGAGAGTGCTCCCAGACCCTCCAAACTGGCATCAGCATGCAGGATAAATGGTTTGTTTGGGTCAGCAAGGACTAGGACTGGCACATGAATCAGGCAAATAATGATTTCCCGTAAAGCCCTGTCACATCTCTCTTCCCGCCATGTCCCAAATGGAGAGGAGAGGAGCCCCGCCCCTGTCCCAGGCCAGGCACATCAAATTGGTGGGGGGAGATGTTTGTGGGTTAACCCAACCCAGCCTTGTTGGAACTGCTGGGAAGACAAGTTCCTTTCTCAGCCCATGCCTACCAGAGTTGATGTTGTAGCTGGAGAAAGGTGTTTCTCATCTGTTTCTTAGATACTCTGCTGACAGCGAGCAGAAGGAAGATTTTTTTTCTTCTTGTAGTTCAAATTTTTCACACACCCCCCAACCACTTTCTGCTCTAGCTTGATCTTTCTCTTATGCCTTAATTCTCTTGTTCCAGAGCCCTCACAGCCCAATTCTCTGCCCTAGCGTTGAGCTCTCTACTGCACCCTGAACTTCTTTTTCCAACCCCACCTCAGAGCCTGCACTCCTTGGCCAGTGCTCTCATCTCCTAGCACTCCAACTCTTTGTCTCATGTAGCCTGATTTAGGGTGTACTAATAATATTAAATTGGAAAATATGATGAAAATTTAATTTATTAGCTTACATTTTATTTAATTTAACTGAGTTTTAAAGTTACAATTGCATTACTGCTATTCAAAAGATACATATGGCATTATATGCAACAAAGTTTTGGTTAATATACTCACACCCTTCCTTGATAACCTGGTGGTAAGAGACACAGGATCAGCCTTGCAGTTCAGGTTTCTCAATTCTTGAGTGAAAGATGCAGTGCTTAGAAAAAGCTAATGTTACTTTGGGTTTACTTGAATAAGTTAAAATCAAAACCTAATAAACAAAGAATAAAAACGTAGGGAAACCGAGCTTAGCCTAGTTCCTTTGAAACTTAAAGTTTAAGAACAAGTACAGCCTACTGATAGTAGATAGAGAGAGAGTGGAGGAAGTAAGTCAGAATGATAGAGCGATGTGCTCTAGAGAGGTGAGTTACCTCTTTTATAGGGCATAAGTGCCGGAAATCCTTCCTCCTATGCCCAAATTTCCTTCTTTACCCACAAAACATTAGGGTATGCTTACTTTATAGGCTAGTATGTTTGTGCGTGTTGATGATATGTACATATGCAGATAAGTTCCCTTGTGGTGTCCCTGTTAATTATGTGGGTACAACACTGAAAAAACCCCTATGCCATTCTCCATTGTCGATTGGTCTAGGTAAAGGTCTTAGACAGGCGTGGGTACTTCTCTATTTAAGTAACAAGATAAAGGTCAATTTTCCTTTCTGAGTAAAAGGTCACACTATAGAGATGCTCACTTTGCCTTAACTTAACATACAGGATATGGCCTGTAGGTGCTCGTAAGTCATGTGCCCCAGCCCCCTAATCATTTTTATTGCCCTCTGCTGGACTCTCTCCAGTTTGTCCACATCCCTTCTCATGTGGGTCCCAACCCCAAAAGTACTCACATTTCACCCCAATGGCTCCAAAATGTGCTGCCATGGTTAAGTCACTCTTGAGCCTGCTGGCGGAGAACAAGGTGAAAATTAGCCAGGACGTGACTCAGTCAATTCCCTCTGCTCCCAGCAGGTGGTATCGGAAAGCTCCAAGATGGCTCACTTCCCTTTCTCTCATCAGCTTCAGGCCCCAGGGTTACAAATGCACAAACCAGTTGGGAGTCTCCCCTGGGTTCAGGGTGTGGGGCTGCTCTGAGGGGATACACCTACACACTTGGGATATTAGTGCAAAGATTCAGTTTCTCATAGAGAAATCTGAGGGCAATTTATATTTGATAAAAATCTTATTTAGTGAAAGGAAAGCTGCAGTGACAGCCTGGTTACTGGGATGCAAAACACTTTCCTCCTGGGAGAAACAAGAAGTTAGAATTAGAAATTTACATGGTTTGTTCCAATGTTGGCACAGGTTTAATTTTGCTTCTGTGTAGGTTTGTTTCAGGCTGTGACTGTTTTGGTTTATTGGGTTGTTTTGTTTTTTTAGTTGGAATGGAGCTTTTAAATGACATTTGCTGGATTCGAATGGCTGACCTGCAACACCAGTTTTGACATAGTTCTGCATATTTTATACAGATTTGGCCAGTATTCAAGGATTCGATTCCTTTATAGGAGGTTTTAGTGGTCAGGCTTATTTATTTTATGTTATTTTATCATCCTGCTGTAGCACACCTTTTCGATAAAATGTTGAAATTATTAATTTATGGCATTTGTTAGTTTTTATTTTTAAAAACAAAGTTTTTCTTAATGTTTGGGTTTAAATTAAGCATTGTTGTTGGTTTCAATTTTTCATTTAGGTTTTGGTTATTGATGGGATCTTTAAGAACTTTGGATTTAATACTAAAATTTGGACAGCTTTAGATTATTTAAAATAAACCTGGTCTACTATTTTATTTTAATAAAGGTTGTATTGCTCTAAACCCTGGCCGGGGGGAGAGGAGATGAGACTGGCCTTTAACTGGGAAGGAGCAGAGGCATGGGAGGAATGGCCTCATGAAGAGTGGGGCCAGGTGTGCCCCCCAATTTTTTTTGTTTAGCCCACTTCAGTCCCCCACCAAACGAGAAGAGTCTGATACCACCTGCTGGACACTGGGTGTCACTGCTGCTCCACGGGAAACATGCTCTGTGTGTTACACTGATTGGCCACTGCGTGTCACTGCTGAGCCAAGGAAAACACCTTCTGTGCATTACTCTGACTGCCCACTGGGTGTCACTGCTGCGCCAAGGGAGACACAAGTCAGAGTGCTGTGCCTGCGTCTTCCCAGGGCCGGCTCCCGTGAGGCGCGCATAACTT
>RQSS01093814.1:0-20278 GCA_003846335.1 Cuora mccordi
ACCCATCATCCCTGCCCCCACCCCAGAGCCATCACCCCGTCCTGGACCCCAACCCCCTGCCTCAACCCACAGCCCCTTCCTGCACTCTGAATCCCTCGGCCCCACCCTGCAGCCTGGAGCCCCCTCCTCCACCCCAAACCCCTCATCTTCCCACAGCTCCCACAGGCAGACCCTGGAGCTCCCAGCAGCCATGGGTGGCTGGAGAGCCCCCACAGCCCCACACCACTGCATATGGAACCTGCAGCTCCTACGAGTGGACCCCAGAGCTCCCAGCCGCTGTGGATGGACCCAGGATTTCCCAAGAGACATTGATGGTGTGAGGACCCATGTCATTGGTAATAGACCCTGCAGCTCCAAAGATCCTGGTGCTCCCAGCCGCCACAGGCAGCCCTCAGCCACCACAGGCAGGAGAGGGACCCCCCAGCACTCAGACACTGCGGGCAGAGCCTGGAGTTCCCAGTCACCGGGGGCGGGGGGTGAGGAGAAGCCACAGCCCCCGGCCATTGCAGATGGCCCCGAAGCTCCCAGCCGCCACGGGCGGACGCCAGAGCCCCCAGCTGCCACCTGTATAACAGGGTTCAAAAGAGAACTAGATAAATGAACAGAGGACAGGTCCATCAAGGGCTATTAGCCAGGCTGGGCAGGGATGGTGCCTGTAGCCTCTGTTTGCCAGAAGCTGGGAATGGGCGACAGGGGGTGGATCACTTGGTGATTCCCTGCTCTGTTCATTCCCCCTGGGGAACCTGGCACTGGCCGCTGTCAGAAGACAGGAGGATACTGGGCTAGATGGACTTTATGTCTGAACCAGTCTGGCCGTTCTTATGTTCTTAGAAAGAGCTTCCGGCTGCCACAGGCAGAAACCATCACCCAGCGACCGGCAGAAAACAGCCTGCTCTGCGGGGACGGACTTGCACACTTGGGATGTTAGTGCAAAAAACTCTTCCTGGGCTGAGTAAAGGGCAGAGACCTGCCCTTAGCCTGCCCTGAGTGAGGGGTCACCCAAACCGACCCTCACTCACCAGGCAGGTGTCACGCTTCTGCCTGGGGAAAAGGCAACACGCCCCCACTCCCCAGCTCTGCATGGGCAGAGAGCCAATGAGAACTTCTATTAAAAGGGAAAGAGAATCAAGCCTGAGTTTGGGAAAACCCCACAACCACATTCAAATCTACACTCATCAGCAAAATCCCCCACCCCAGAGTACGCTGGGCATTGCTGTGCCTCAGTTTCTCACCTTGCGGTGTGACAGGCCAATCCAATGTTCCTTTAACAGACCCCTCCGCTCTCCTTCCCCCAACCCCCACTCCCCTTGGGCAGCAAAGCCCCAGGGGTGGAGGAGGGAGGGGAAGGCATCAAGAGAAACCTCAGCTTCTGCTACCGACACTCCTTCAACTGGCTCTCGGTTTGCCCTGTTCACTCTGCGTCGCTGCCGCTCCACGGCATTGTCCGTCACCCTGCTGCTGAGAGCTCCTGTGTCACCACTTCCCCTGCTGCCCCCTGCCTGTCTCCTGCAGCCTCTGCACCGCCACCTAGTGGGGGAACCTCGCTACAAGTGCAGCCTGGGCAGCCTCTGTCATTGCAACACCATGGGCAGGGTGAGAACCGCCAGCTGGGGGAGACTAACGCCCTGCCCCGCCCCGTCCACCTGAGGCCCCGCCCCTTCTGCGAACACCCCTGTGCCCAGCGTACACCAGCCCTTAGATCCCTCTTGGTATTTCAATGCAGGCACTGACCTGTGAGAGGAAAACATCAGCTCACAAACACAGAGACTGAATTCCCCACATTTAATCTCACTGCACTTTCCAGAAAGTCACAAAATTAATTTCGTTCTTGTTAGGACAGAGAAAAAAATAAGTGATACTAAGTTTTTGGCTCAGTTAAATAAAATTCTGTGTTTAATTAACATAGTAAAAATATGTCCTGATTCTGCTAAATAACACCACAATGTGAAATGAGAACAGGGACAAATCTTGTCAGTGACGACTAATTTCGCAAATGATTTTCCCATTATTAATTTCCACACCGCCCCCCTTGGAGGTCTGGGCACCTCCAGTGTCACTGCTCTGCATTCACCTTCCCCTTAGAATCGTTCTCGGACATTCCCAAATATGGAAAATTGTGCAGTTCAGAATGTGAATAGTGACCCCGGTTCCTTCCTGCACCTGCTCTACATTGCTCCACAGCAGCTTCTCCCCCTGCAGAGTCACCCCCGCACTGCAGCGCAGCCGCCCAGGGTTTTGCAAAAATTAATAATACAGAGTTTGGAGGAAAGTAAACATTTGTGAGTTGTGGAAATAGTAAAAGGCAACAGTTGTGGTGTTACAAGAAGGGCAGTTTTTGGTTTAATAATAAAACCCAGTTATATAAATGTAACTGTATGTGCAGCTCTGTGCACTCACGTTGGATGGAAACTTAGTAATTAAATTATACAAGAGGGTCAGGTAAAGTTTTGTCCCGAGAAGCCTTTACAGACATTCTGAGGGGAAATGGGCCCTTTGCCCACAGAAATGGTCTATAGGGGACGGCTGCAGGCAGCAGGCGGAGAGATAATCTCATCAAAATGATTTGACTCCTGGGCAATGTAAGCAAAATCACTAAAGGAATGTCCGGGGTTTCTATTGGCACTTAACTTGCCTGCCCCTGGCTGGCTCTGGTTGTACAAGATGGACGTGTAATCGGGTACAGTTCTGTAAAAAAAAATTATTGCAATGCAAGGGATGTTAGACAAAACAAAATGTTGTGTGTAATTGTGTAAGGTTTTAAAAACCTAAAGTGAGACTTATGGTTTGTAACATAATGTTATGAAGGTTAAACTATGGAAGGAATGTGCGTTTTCCCAGGACGTGTGCAGTGTATATTGGAGAAGGGGTAAAAGAAATGCAAACAAAACATGGTACTTAGCTCAAACCCTATTAGGGCTCCAAAGGGAGCCACAATAGGTTGTTGTTTCTTTTTCAGATCTGTGTGTTTTGAAGCAGAAGATGAAAGTGGAAAGTAATCAGAACTCGGGTGGAAGTTGATTGTGTCCCTTTTAAGACAGTCTCTGAGCTGCTGATGGCTTTGGATCCAAAAGCAAGCCCGAAAGCCGGGGTGAATGCAAATGACCTAGCTGATGGGGGAAGGAGAGAAGTGCCCATCAGTGGCAGCACAAAGGAGCTGCAAATAATAAATACATCTGGTCAGCAAACAAGCTACTGGAAGACTGAGATTGTGGCCCTCCAGGAAAGGGAGGTGAAAAAACAAGTCAAGCCTGAAAATAAGGGGGACAGGTTAACCCTAAGGAGTGTGTGTGTACAGTGCTAAAGCTAAATCTAAAGCTGTCTCTCAGCTATTACCTGAGGATAAACTTAAAGCTTGGTACAGCAGAGAAACTATTGCAAACTGGGTCTGTTGTACAAGAGGGGAAACTGAGGCACACCACCTCATGAATTTCATAAATGACCCGCGAGTGGGGTAATTCACTATCTGACTATAGAACAAAACAAGGACAGCCTGGAGGGAATTCTTCTGTTTTTCCTGCAATTAGCAAGGAAATTTGTAAAAGGAAGTGGTATTATTATTATTAAGCACTAATCTGTCCCCACCGGGGGCGTGTGTGGAAATTGTTTCTTTTGTTTTTCAGACACTCTACAAGCAAGCTGGTGCCAGCAAAAGACTAACCCATAATACCATGGATCTATGTTTTGTGTTGTTTGTCTGTGGTGTTTGTCTTGTTGTTAGCATTGTTGTGTTTCAAACAGAAAACCTCATGACATGGGTGGGGATGGCTTCAAAAGGCTGACCTGGGGGAAGATGTGTATGGAAATTCAAAATGCTCGACTAGGAGGCCAGCACCTGTGTAATAGCTACCGTGGTATCTGGAAGTGAATCGGCAGCTAAGGTGGGCCCCACAAGCCCAATGGGAATAATGAGAAGGGGATTTGCTCGCTGGGAATCAATGGAGGGGTGTATAAAATGGTGTAAATCCAGAGAAGATGTTTGAATGTGCCCCTCCCTGATGGCCGTGGAGGAGCACACCCAATGGCCCGTGGCAAGGGGTGGACAATTGGGTGTCTGTGTATGAGGTGTTTTGCTGGAAATGTACATATTACTGGGGGCACAATTACACCAGCCCCGAACCAAATTCCACACTACACACTGCTCTCTGGGCTTTGGCGCACAGATAGATCTGTGACTCTTACTGCTGTGAATAATCGAACCAGCGCATACAGCCTGATTCCACACCATGTGGTTAAGTTGGTTTGGACAATAACCCATTTCTCTGTGGACATTCAATGGACTTATGATATGGACAAAAGCATGAAAACCTGCAGCAGCAGCGTATTGCAACTGCCAGCAACTGGACATGTTAAGAGCTTGACCCCGTCGAAGGAGGAGAGGAGGTGTTTCGGTGGTGGCCAGGATGTTGGACCATGCTGCAGTGCTCAGGTCTCTCGGTGTTGCTGTGGATTATTACAGCGGCTGGTGTATTGCTAAGTATACTTGTGTTACGTTGCCTATGGAAATAACCTAGAAGTAATGGAGTAAGCCCCTCCCCCCTGTACTAGACAACCTGGACCCAACCTTCTCGGGCCCACTATAGTGGGAAGTCTGGAACGCTAATTGGAACAGATGTGCCAGGCCCGTGCGAGAGAAAGTGCAGGGCGCTGTACTATGCAAGGGGCAGTGGGACAAATGGAATATCAACACCTTCCACCTTGATGCCTGGCCCTATCAGGAAATGTGTCACCATATGTCCTATGCTTTGCTAAGGGGGAGAATGGGAACAGGGACACAGGCAAGGCTCTGTGGCGTCAGGGCTGGGATGGGGACACTGAGGAAGGAAACTGGAATCATTGCTTGCTGGAAGTTCAACCCAATAAACATCTAATTGTTTGCACCTTCGGACATTGCTGCTCTGTGTGTACGCAAGAAGGACCCAGTAATGGGAGGGTGAAGGGATAAACCCTCTAACACTAACTAACATCTAACACAAATTTGAACCTCTTCTTCTCACATCCTTGCTCATTCTCAGGTTCTGCTTTGTCTCCAGACAGATCCATTCTCTTTCAGAACAGCCTTGCTCTTTCCATCTGTTTCACTCACTGAGGTGTCAGAGTAAACACTCCCCTTCCCTCTAGTCTCAGACAAACACTAGCATTAATCGTTTGCTACTGAGGGGTTTAGGAAGCATTTGTCGAGATGCCATTTCTGGGGGATTTTTCCCCAAGATCCAGTATTTTGTGTTCAAACATCTCCCAGCTTCCTTGGTGAAAATAAGGCCAAGGTTTCCTTGCAATATAGAGGCAGTTTTTCACCCCAGATGGGACTCGAACCCACAATCTCTGACTTAGAAAGCCATTGCCTTGTCCATTAGGACACTGGGGCCCTGTGAAAGAATAAAAAGAATAGAAATTCCATCTCCTAAATGCATATTTCTCATATTAACTTGGAAGCCAAATACCCTCTTTCTGCACCTTACAGAAATGTCTGCATCCCCTGGCAGCGAGGCTACTGGGGAGGTCGCTTGCAGAGCTGAGCACCACCTTTCTGCCGGCCATCTTTAGAGAAGAAGGCTCTTTCCCCTGACAGCCACACACACAGCGCTGCCCAGCGTCCCGAGAGCCTCCCTCGTGTTCTCCCGCAGCAGCCGCCTGCCGGTGCGGGTGGGAAAAGGGGACCAGGAAGTACTGCAGCCTCATTCTGGGACAGGAGGCCCTCGCCACGCCCAGGCCTGCCTCTTGCCTTCAGCCCAGGCAGCCAGAGGTGCCAGGAAATAAGGAAAAGGGGATGAATGAAGAAGTTAGGAAATAACAAGGAAATGAAGAGGTTTGTCGAATGGGTTTCTGCCCGATTTACCATCTTCTCAGCTACCGCTCAAAGTTAAAGACCTAAAGTCGACCTATCGGCATAAGTACAGATGGTTGGATGGGAATTAAAAGGAGCTGCTGTCACAAGTGTTAGGTGCCTGCAAGCAGCGTGCAGGCCGTTTAAAAACACTGCAATTAGAGGCTCAGATGAAACGTTTGCCCTAAATCAGAAACGACAATAGGAGGACCAGCAGAACGCCACTCTAAGTAAACGGCCGAGTACTGGAGGCTGTTAGAGGCAAAAAGTCATTCTTCAAAATTTGGAAATCAGATCCTAGTGAGGATAATAGGAAGGTGCACAAACTCTGGCCTGTTAAGTGTCAAAGTGTAACAAGTCAGGCCAAGAAAGAATCTGAGAAGCAACATGCTAAAGACACAAAAGCTAATCATAAATCCGGTCAGTGCGAGTCCTGGCCTGTCATCGCAGAAAGGTGAACCCCCTCTGTGGCTGGAGTGAGCTCCCCTAAGCCGACCTCACTACAGACCTGTGCCAGGTAGTGCTCATTGTAAAAATCTTTCCTCTGATGGTTGGGAAAACAGGACCAGCGGTGCTCAGGCCGGCTGACACAATTAAAATCCCCCCCAACACCAAACACCATGCAGTGCAGAAGAAGGGAGCCTTTGATCTTTCCTCTCATGCCTTAACTGGGGACCATACACACTAATATAGCAGTAACCAGTGCCACAGAGCACAAAGCCCTCCAGTAATGTCCTCCCTGGTCAGAGCTCCAGCCCCTTCTGTACTCGCACCGCGAATGTGAAGAACAAGACTCCAGCCCCATCATTCTTCCCTGGCCAGGAGGCCCTTCCTCCAATCACCCTCTGCCTATTGATCTACCCTAAAGTCATGAATGTGCATTTCCTGAACACCCACCATGGCCAAGTCCAGCTGCTCCAAGGCACTGAACATCAAGCGCCTCCTCTTGGGCCCCCAAATCCCTGCCACCTTCCACACGGCCACTTTCACAGATGCCCCTTCCCTGGTACTGCCCTCGCTCAGCTGCACAGAGGAGTTTTCACCCCCAATCCCTGCCTGTCACTGCCCAGCAGCCCTCTGGCACCATTCCTGAGGGTCACCCTGCCTTGCTCTCTTCCTGCCATGTTGGGAAAGACAGCTCCCATCTCTCCTTGGTAAAGGTCAGGTGGGCCAACTAGGGGCAGAAGCCCATTCTATGTTTTCCTACTGCAGAGCCCAAGATCAGAGACTCACCATCAGTGCCACCCAGAGGGGAGGCAAGTGGGGCAATTTGCCCCAGGCCCTGCAGGGGCTCCATGAGAATACAGCATTGCAACTTTTTTTTAATGGAAGGGGCCCCCAAAATTGCTTTGCCCCAGGGAAACCCTGCTCATCTTGGGTATAGGGACCTCTGTGCTTCTAGAGAACAAACTGCCGCTGCACAAAGAGGATGAAAGAACCTGCCAAAGCCTGGGATTGAACGAGGGACCTTTAAATCTTCACTTTAATGCTCTCCCAACTGAGCTACTTTGGCAGCTTTGCAGTGGGATTTTGGCCTGTTACTTCTCTTTCCGGGAGGTTTTTGCAGCAGCTGCACACAAAAAGGACGTCATTGTGAGCAGCCCATGAAGACAAGACTCGCTTTTGCCTGCCTTGCTCAGCTTGACTTGCTGCCTCACCCTGTTCCTGCCTGAGTTCCCGGGTTGACTTGGTGGGGGAAGGGGACGGGGGGCCAGTGGCGCGGGGAGGAAGTTGAGCTGGACCCTGAGCTAGACTAGACCCTGGCAGTGAGAGTCTGGCCACCACTTGCCGTCCCACCCTGTTGTCCTGGCTTCCCCCACTGGGCGTCATTTCGGGAGGGAAGTGGGGCTTCTGCCTCCCCTCCCCGATTTTCACACCGCAGAGGAGTGCGAACAGGAAAACGAACGGCTGCTCCACACCCCCACCGGAGGAACCCGACGCCCTTAGCTGTGGGGAGTAAGAAGTGGCTGTTGGCTGACAGGGCCTGTCCCCGAGGAGCTGGAAGAGCAGCTGCCGCCTCCCCCTCGGCTCCAGGCTGTGGGAAATGCTCATTGCCTGGCTGCATGGGCGGATGCTGCTCCGTGCTCTGGAGAGCGTCTGTATTGCTCTGTCAACCCCCCGTCTTCACTGAGCCAGTCTGGTAAGGTCCCAAGTGCCCCCTCCGGCCTGGCAGCTGAGAGTCTGTGCAGACATCAGCCCCCCTGCCAGCCCCACAGGCAGCAGCAGCACCAGCCCCCCCAGCACCACAGGGGCACTCAATGCACTTCCTGTGGGGAAATGGCTCCTTGGCGTCCAGCTGCTAGAGTGAGAGCCAGGAGAGAGCAGTGTCTGGCTCACCGTGGGGGAGAGCAGAGACCTGGTGAGTGCGGATCTCCCTCAGCCTCCCCCGCAAGGCTGGTCACTTCTATTGTCACTGTGATAGTCGGCGCTTCCCTTCAGGGCCGTCCCGGAACAACTCCCCCCCTTTCCTCCCCAGGCCCTGCCCCCACTCCACCCCTTCCCCCAAACCCCCACCCCTGTCCCATCTCTTCCCACCCTGCACCTTCCTGCCCCATTCCTCTCCCTCTCCCACCTCTTCCCGTCCCTGCTCCTCCCCCTCCTCACCCAGCGCCTCCTGCACCCCACTGAACAGCTGATCACTGGCAAGTGCTGAATGGGAAGAGGAGGAGCTTGTCAGCAAGGCCTGTAGTGGGGGGGGGGGAGCTGGCTGCCAGTGGGCCCTGAGCACCTATTTTTCCTCTGTTGGTTCTGCAGCCCCGTAGCTCCCATGGAGTCGCTGACTTGGCTCCTTTCGCACTCTAGAGAGAGGAGCAGAACCAGGGCTATGGCTGATCTATGGGGCACCAGGTGAGTGGCAGAGGCTTCAGGCGCTGAGAGTTTGCCAGACCCCTCAGGGACACAGTGTGAGGGGGTGTCCCAGGGATCTCTATGAAAGAAGCAGAACAGGATTTACTTGGCCCTGGTCTACACTGCGAGTTTAGGGTGGTGCCAATGGACAGTTTGGATTATGCAGCTCTCACCGTGTGCTCAATGTGGGCAATTCCCTGACCCAGGGCAGAGGATATTGGAAGCTGACCATCCAGAGCTTGCAAGATAAAGGAGCAGGGGGGCGAGGCCTGGCAGTGTTGGCAGAACGGGAAAGCATCAGAGGGTCTCACGGCAGGACCCCTGGATCCGGTAGTGCAGGACCACAGTCGCTGGAGGAGGAGAGAGAGTCCCGCGAGAGGAAGCTGCTGGTGGGAAGCAATAAGTGCAGTGTGCAAACCAGCCAGCTGAGAGTCACAGGGGGTTAGAAAGTGAAATAGCAGCAGGTCCCATGGTGTAATGGGCAGCACTCAGGACTTGGAATCCTGGAGTTTGAGTTTAAATCTCAGTGGGACCTCCTGGTGACATGTGATTTTGCTGCAAAGCCCTGGAGCTCAATGTGTTTGGCTACCCTCTGTCAGGATGAACTAGAGTGAGTTTTTTCCTTCCTGCTGGGTGACTGATGCCCACTGGAGACAGGTCTTTGGTCTGGCTGGTTCAATGGGCTGGCGGCTATTGGTTGGGGTCCTAGAACTTAACAGTCTGACTAGAGATTCCTGCGGGTTGACCATATGGTTGTTTCTCGCTGCTTCACCTTTGGTCCCTGCAGCTGCCACACTCTTCCTCTTGCCCACATGGCATTTACACGAAGGAGTGTCAGGGCCAGGCTTCATAGTCAGAGAAAGGCAGGAGGGGGAAGAGTCCCAGGCTACCCTGTCACCGCTCTGCTGGCCACCCTCTCTCCCCTGGGACGTCTTGTGGTCCCACCAGGAGCGGGGCAGGCTCCCTAAAAGCAGGGCTGGCCAGAGGATTCGGGGGCCTGGGGCAAAGCGGGGGAGCGGACATAAAAAAGGCACCACCTGCTGGGGCGCTTGTACTCACTGGGCGGCGTCCGAGTCTTCAGTGGCAGCGGGTCCTTCACTCGCTCCGCGTCTTCGGTAGCACTGAAGGACCCGCCGCTGAAGACCCAGATTGCTGCAGGTTGAGTAAAAAGTAAAAAAGGCACCTCTAGCCAGGGAAGGGATTCTTGGCCAGAGCTCGCAGGGCCCCTGTGGGGCTTGAGGCAAATTGCCCCACTTGCCCCCCGCACTTGCCCTGCCTAAAAGTAGCAGCCACCAGAGCCCAAACAGTAGCCCCACCCCTTCCACTCGAGGCCACGCCCCTGCCCCACCCCTTCTCCCCAAGGCCCCGCTCCTGCGCTGCCTCTTCCCCCAAGACCCCACCTCCCGCTCGCTGCTCTCCGTCCCCTCCCCACCCTCACCCGCCCTTACGGTCATTACAAAGTGGCAAGGCAGAACCCTCCCATGTTTAAAAGTCCTGGGGTGTTGTTCCCCCCTGTTCAGGCACCCCTGGGGCCCTGCACTTCACACAGCTCTCCCTGATTTCAGCTGTTAGTGAGGGAGCCTCACTGCTAGCGCAGACTGGGCGGTTTCTTGCATGAGAGACACTGTCCCAAAGCAGGACTAACGCTTAGAGCTGGTTATCAGTGATTTCAGATCTGTTGGTCTGCAGCAAGACTCTCCATTGAGTCTTAACCAGCTCGGTTATTACACAGGGAAGAACAAAAGGGTCAAATGGGGCCTGGAACCCTTAAGAAGGATCCACCCCACCGAGTACAACACTTGTCACTACCTGCTCTCAGCCCCACTGAGAATGTTTTGGGGTCACTCCTCGCCTATATCAACCTAGGGGTCTCGGAGAATCATAATTAACAGGTGCTCCAGTGGCACAATTGGTTAGCGCACAGTATTTATAGGGCAGTGCTGAGAGGAGCTATGCTGAGGTTGTGAGTTCAAACTTCCCTGGAGCACTGGTTTTCATTAGCCAAGTGGCATCACCCCCTCATTTGGCCCTGTGGGATGTAGAATTCCAGCCCAGGGACCCTGAGGAGGGGAGGAGTCAGAAATGCCCCCTTCAATTATTACCTCCTCTCCAGAGCACAGGTCAGAATCTTCAATCCTTTCTCCCCACCAGCCCCTGTGCCAGGATCTGTCAAGCAGAGCCTGGAGTCCTGCCCCTGGCGTCTGTACTATTGACAAACACTAAGTGACAGGGACAAAACACTCAAATCCCGCCTGGTGCGGGGAGCCAGGTTTGCTCTTCAAATTCTGTCCTTGGTACATTTCCAGGCCTGGGAATGTCCCACAACAGCATTTAATGGGAAGCTGCCTGCAGAACAGTTACACTGCACAGAGCTCCTGCGGACGGGGTGGGAATTAGGTGTTATTTTGAGGGATCTTTAGTATATTTTTGTCAGATTAATAACTATCTCCTAAATTGTATTTACTCAACTTGAAAATTGGTGTCACTTGATTTTTGCATCTCCCTGTGAAAATACAACTGACACGTGTGGCTTTCTACAGGGGGTCATGATGTTATAGTTGGAGAATTCAGTCTCTGTACTTCTGGGGGGGGGTGTTGCTTTTTTACAGCTGCCTCACGGCCAGGCACATCGGGCTGTTAGCTACACACACTGTCCTTCCCAGGGGCCCCTGCTGAACCCTGGGCGGCTGCACTGCCGTGCTGGGGTGACTCTGCAGGGGGAGAAGCTGCTGTGGAGCAATGTTGAGCAGGTGCAGGAAGGAGACAGGGTCACTATTCACATTCTGAACTGCACAGTTTTCCAAATTTGGGAATAGATTCATAGATTCATAGACTTAAGTTCAGAAGGGACCATTATGATCATCTAATCTGACCTCCTGCACAATGCAGGCCACAGAATCTCACCCACCCACTCCTGTAACAACCCCCTAACCTATGTCTGAGTTACTGAAGTCTTCAAATCGTGGCTTAAAGACCTCAAGGTGCAGGGAATCCTCCAGCAAGTGACCCCGTGCCCCATTCTGCAAAGGAAGTCGAATGTGTGAGAACAATTCTAAGGGGAAGGTGAATGCAGAGCAGTGACACTGGAGATGCCCAGACCTCCAATGGGGGCAGCGTGGAAATTAATACTGGGAAGATCATTTGCGAAATTAGTCGTCACTGATAAGATTTGTCTCTGTTCCTATTTCACACTGTGGTGTTAGTTAGCTCACCCCCCAGCTCTACCGGTGCACCTCAGTCCCGACCTGCAGCCCCTTGGGTTCCCCCCAGCCATACTGGTGCCCCTCACTCCCGACCCACAGCCCCCTGGGCTCCCCGGTCACTGCGTGGGTGGTGCTCCTCACTCCCAACCTGCTATCCCAGTCCTGCCCTCTAGACTCACAGCTCTGCTGGTGCCCCTCACTCCCGACCCGCAGCCCCCTGGGTTCCCCCCAGCTCTAGCGGTGCCCCTCACTCCCGACCCGCAGTCCCCTGGGTTCCCCCCAGCTCTAGCGGTGCCCCTCACTCCTGACTCGCAGCCCCCTGGGCTCCCCGCTGAGCTCCCCAGTCACTGTGCTGCTGGTGCCCCTCACTCCCAACCTGCAGCCCCCTGGTTTTCCCCCAGCTCTACCGGTGCCCCTCACTCCTGACTCGCAGCCCCCTGGGCTCCCCGCTGAGCTCCCCAGTCACTGTGCTGCTGGTGCTCCTCACTCCCGAACTGCAGCCCCTGCTATCCCAGTCCTGACCTCTAGACTCACAGCTCTAGCGGTGCCCCTCACTCCCGACCTGCAGGCCCTGGGCTCCCTCCAGCTCTGACGGTGCCTCTCACTCCCAACCCGCAGCCCCTGCTATCCCAGTCCTGACCTCCAGACTCACACCTCTGCTGGTGCCCCTCACTCCCAACCCGCAGCCCCATGGGCTTCCCCCCCACCTCTACCGGTGCCCCTCACTCCCGACCCGCAGCCCCCCTGGTCTCTCTCCAGCTCTGATGGTGCTCCTCACTCCCGACCCGCAGCCCCCTGGTCTCCCTCCAGCTCTGACGGTGCCCCTCACTCCCAACCCGCAGGCCCCTGGGCTCCCTCCAGCTCTGATGGTGCCCCCCCTCCTGACCCACAGCCTTTGCTATCCCAGTCTTGACCTCCAGACTCACAGCTGATTGCTTTGAGAGACTGGTAGTGAGTTGGGTGTGGTGGTTGGAGAACAGACAAAGTGGTTACTGGTTTATGATTTTCTGTTTGCTCCTTTCAGGTTAGGGAAATAGGGAAAGAAAAATAAGCAAACTAATGAAGAGTGAAGAGCAGAAGAAGCTAGAACTGCACAGGTTGCAAGTTGCTGCTCAGAAAGGCTGAACACTGGGCGCTGGGAAAGTCTCTGTTAACTAAGAAGCCCCTGAGCTGAGGGCATCGCAGTTTCAGTGAACTGCAGAGGGGGTGTCTCAGCACAAGAAAGCAGGAAAATGACCACCAGTGAGGCAGCTACTTAACTAGAGCTGGCCAGACTGGAAGCAGAAGAGAAGGCAAAGGACCGGGAGTTTCAACTGAAGCTCAAAGAAGCAGAGGCACCTGTGCACAGAAGGGCTATGGAAGCAGAGGCAGCCAGGGAGGGAGCCGCTCACACAAGAGCCCTGGAGTTAAGAGACAGAGAAACAGAGGCGCAAACTGAGGCCCAGAAGCATGAACTGGCTGTTATGGAGGGGAAGAGACAAAACCCTCCAGCAGCTGGCTCCACTTCCCCAAAAATCCACAAATGGGAGTGACTATGTCCACAGTATGATGAATCCAGTGATATTGCTGAATATTTCATCACCTTTGAGAGACTCTGCACCTCTGTGAAATCCCTGGTGATCAAAAAATGGTCACATTGGTAGCCAAATTGACTGGAAGAGCTATGGACATATTGAATGAGATGCCTATTGATGATGCTACAAACTATGGTAAATGTAAGGAACTAGTTTTAAAACAGTTTCTGATTACACCTGAAACCTACATGGTTAAATTCAGGAGTCTTAAGAGGGGATCTGGATTCAGTAATGTGGCTTATGTAAATGAAATGAGAGATTTGTTAGATACATGGGTGAGGGGAAAAGACATTACAAGCTTTGAAGGAATTTGTGATTTGGGTCAAGGGCAGGCATGGTTGCAGTGCACCCTTCCTTGCCAACACCTCAAACACATGCCTGAATTAAAAACCTTCTCCAAAGAGGCAGAACAATCTGCATCAGAGCACTTACGAGGGTACACAAAGGAATTGGGAACTGTAATAGACACTAAACAAGTTAAATTGTGTGAACAAAACCTGTCCGCTGTAGATTTGCTGTTAATCTGGGGGTCTTTTGCTACGTCATCAAGACCAAGGAGCTAATACTAGTGGTAAACCCTTTAAAGGTGTGGGACATACCTGATTTGTGGGGGGGAAAAAACTTTTGTACATGCTGGGGATGGTGACAAGACAGTCCCACAAGCATTGTTTCTTTTCAATTCATACCTGTAAACAGGCTGGAAGCTTGGCACAGCAGCAAACGCATAACAGGCCTACGCTGCTGTGTGGGAGGGGAAACCGAGGCACATTGGTGGCTAAATGCCAAGACACCTACACGTTAACAGATATTGCTGTCTGCACTCTGTTAGCAATGCTACACCCCGACCTGTTTTCAGGCAGCCGGGGACCAGGAACCCCAGACCTTGCTAGAACACCTATGTAGGATATCATACAGTTTAAAGGTACTGAAAGGGGGTGTGACCAGAGACAAGCAGGGATTTTAGGCATCCCGCCTCCGCCATAGACAGTGTCCAAACCTCTGGCAATAAGTTCAGGAGGAAGATGTGACGTTGCACCCCGCCCCTCAGGCCCGCCCTTCGGCATTCCTGGGGAAAGACCAACATGGCCAACATGCCTTTGGGCCAGTAGTTCAACCAAGTGGGCTGTCTCCTGTGCCTGGCTGCAGCCCAGCTTCAGAACTCAGAGTAAACCCAGCTCCCATCCCTCCCTACAGGGCTCCAGGCAAGGCCAGCCTGCTGGATCCGGCGTCCCCTCTGGTGCGCAAGTCACAACAGCCAGCAGGAAAAAGACCGGCTCCTGCGTCATTTGAAAGAGCAAGACAAAGCCTTGAAACTCCAACTTAGGTATGAAGCAACAGGTCCCAGAGTCCCCCTGAGATCTGAGCTCAGCTCGCACTAGTCAGTGTCCTGACAGCTGAACTTTACGCCAGGGGACCAGATGGTGTCACAGTCTCTAGACACCTGTGACCCTTAGCTGGCAGGTTTGCATGCTGCACTCACAGCTTCTCTGCAGCTGCTCCCGCTCTCTTCTCCCCTCGGCTTTCTCAGCACCTGGCCCCACAGCGCTTCCTGCCAGCCAGAGACTGCGCTTTCTGGGCCCGCTCCTGCAGATGTGAGCTTCTATCCTGCTTCCTAAGGACTCAACAGGAGAGAGGGGCCCTCCCAGGAAATTGCTACAGCTTCTGGGAATCCACGTGTGGCTCTAGATACCACCAGGAATCATTTGGCTCCTGGCACACAAGGCAACTTAAAAGCTAAGTGAGGAGCAGCTCAAACCCTCGGCTCCCAGATTAAAAGCCTGATGCTCTACTAACTGAGCTAACCAGACTCGCTGGCTGGGTCTCCTCCTTTTACCACAAGAGTGAGCAGGCAGGCAAAAGTGAGGCAAAAAAACCTCCCAGCAACCCCTCCTCTTTTTCTGCACGGCCACTGCCTGTCAGCAGGGTTCCTCCTCCTCCTCCTCCCTCAGTGCGACTAAATCTCCACACCTAGACAGCCGGTCCGTCCGCTGCACCCCAATCCCCCAGGCCTGAGCCTCCCTGGCAAAGCCCTGCACCTGGCTCCAGAGAATTAACTCTCACGTCTCGCTGGGAACTCGACTTCTTGTGTCCAGAGCGTCTCAGCCCCGCTCCGTAGATGTCCTGAGAAACACAGTGTCCGGCTTTTCCAAAGAAGAGCTTAGACCCCCTCATCATGTGGCCTAAAGGATGAGGCATCTCCCTGTGGATCGGATGATTCAGTATTTGAGTCCCCTCGTGGTTGTGCTCACTTTGTGCTGCAAGTCCTGCTCCCTTCAGGGCTGGAACCTCTTCTTGGCCGCTCAGGCCAATGCTCTGGCTTCAGCTAGAGCCCCGGGAAGGAGTTGGGGGGTGGGTGTCACAAAGGCTGGGGCATGAGCCCCAGGTGCTTCCAGTCTAGGCTTTGACCTTCCTGACTTGCCAAAGAAAATGGGCGGCTGCCTGGGCTAGCGTGTGCGCCTGTCCCTGTGCTGGAGGGTACTTGCTACGTAGCGTCTTCGGAGCCTGGGTGTTTCTCTGCTTCTCGCCAGCTCAGAAAAGTCTCTTGGGGTAAAATCTCCTGCCCCACTGCAAAAGTGAGCACCCTGAATGGGACCAGTCAGAGGCCCCACCATGGGGGCTGGCCCTGCTTTCCTACCATCTTGTGATGTTGGCCACAGAGCATCAGCAGCCGCCCCGCATGCTGGTGACCTTCAGTGGGAGTTTGGCAGGGCAGGGAGCAGCCTGGCTGGGTGTTTTTGTGCCTGTCTGAAGGCCACACATAGGCATGGTCCTGCCCTCCTCTAGCCCTGACCTCAGTTGTTCTGTAGCTTTTAAGCCTTCCCTTGGAGCTGTCAGCACCAGCCGCCTCTGCTCTAGGTGCCCAGAGGAGGAGACGTGCTGGGCTCCAGCCTGGGACTCTGCCTCCCTCCTGCCTAGCCCTGACTATGAAGCCTGGCCCTGGCCCTCCTTCCTTTAAATGCCATATGGGCAAGAGGAAGAGTGTGGCAGCTGCAGGGACCAAAGTTGTGGTCATCAGGTGAAGCAGCGAGAAACAACCATATGGTCAACCCGCAGGAATCTCTAGCCAGACTGTTAAGTTCTAGGACCCCAACCTATAGCCACCAGCCCATTGAACCAGCCAGACCAAAGACCTATCTCCAGTGGGCATCAGTCACCCAGCAGGAGGGAAAAAACTCACTCTAGTTCACCCTGAGAGAGGGTAGCCAAACACATTGAGTTCCAGGGATTTGTAGCAAAGCAACATATCTCCACAAGGTCTCACTGAGATTTGAACTCAGATTCCAGGATTCAAAGTCCTGAGTGCTGCCCATTACACCATGGGACCTGCTGCTTTTTCATTTTCTAGACCCCTGTGACTCTCAGCTGGCTGGTTTGCACTCTGCACTTATTGCTTCCCACCATCAGCTTCCTGTCGCCGGACTCTCTCTCCTCCTCCAGCGACTATAGTCCTGCACTACCGGATCTGTGGGTCCTGCCCTGAGACCCCACATCCCCCTGCTTTGGCTCCGTTCCCTGCAGGCTGCAAAAATGTCAGGGGAGGTTGCTTCTCCCTTCACTCAGTGCTCCCGCTCATATCGGCCAGCTGCAGCCTCATCTCCTGGAACTCGGACAGCTGTCGCTTGATCCGATCGTACAGTCACAGGCTGACTGGCTCCCCTGCCTGGATGCTCTTGTGGAAATCCCACAGGCGACGCTGCAGGACTCGGAACCACTGGTTTCTTTAATGTTGCGGTGTTTGCCCGACCGCCAAACAAAGCCGCCAACTCCTCTCTCACCGACTCCCACCAATCCCCCTGGTTACCATAGAACCCTCTGATGCTTTCCCATTCTGCCAACACCGCCAGGCCTCGCCCCCTGCTCCTTTATCTTGCAAGCTCTGGATGTTCAGTTTCCAATATCCTCTGCTGTGGGTCAGCTAATTGCCCACTTTGAGCACACGGTGAGAGCTGCGTGATCCGAACAGTCCATTGGCACCACCCTGCACTGGGCTGTCGACGTGCTCTCCTTCACGGAAATCCGGTCAGTGCGACTCCTGGCCTGTCCCCGCAGAAAGGTGTATCCCCTCTGCGGCTGGTGTGAGCTCGGGTCAGAGGAATAGGAGGCTACCACCCGCCCTCCACTGGTTCCACTGTGGAGAAACACGTTCTCTAAGCCAACCTCACTACAGACCTTCACCAGGTAGTGCTCATCATAGAATAGTTTCCTCTGACCGTCAGGAAAACAGGACCAGCAGTCCTCAGGCTGGCTGCAACAATTGAAATCCCCACCCCCCCAACACCGTGCGGTCCAGAGGGAGGGTGTCAGTTCCTTCATAGAACTTTCCTTTTAAGCCTTAATTGGGGACCATACACACTAATATAGCCAGAACCAGTGCCATGGAGCACAAAGCCCACCAGTAATGCTCTCCCTGGTCGGCGCTCCAGCACCTTCTGTACTCACACCATGAATGTGAAGAACAAGACTCCAACCCCATCATTCTTCACTGGCCTGGATGACCAGAGAGATGGGCCCTTCCACCAATCACCATCAAGCTACTCTAGAGTTGTTAATGTGCATTTCCTGAACACCCACCCTGTCCAAGTCCAGCTGCTCCAAGGCACTGAACATCAAGCATCTCCTCCTGGGCCCCCAAATCCCTGGCACTTTCCACAAGGCCACTTTTACAGATGCCCCTTCCAGGGCACTGCCCTCACTCTGCTCCACAGAGGAGTTTTCATCCCCTATTCCTGCCTGTCACTGCCCAGCAGCCCTCTGGCACCATTCCTGAGGGCCCCCCTGCCTCACTCTCTTCCTGCCACTTTGGGTCCACCAATAACTCATGTAGGAGAGACAGCTCCCATCTCTCATTGTTAAAGGTGAGGCCAGCAGCACACAGTTTTTTTTCCTTATTGCAGAGCCCAAGCTCAGGGACTCACCTTGGGTGCAGGCACTGCTGTGCTCCCAAAATACAAGCCCCCACTGTACAAAGAGGGATGAAAGGGTCTGCTAAAGACTGGGATTGAACCAGCAACCTTTAGATCTTCAGTCTAACACTCTCCCAACTGAGCTATTTTAGCAGCTGTATGGCAGCATTTTGGCCTGTTGCTTCTCTTTCCGGCAGGTTTTTGCAGCAGTTGCACACAAAAAGGACGTCATTGTGAGCAGCCCATGAAGACAAGACTCGCTTTTGCCTGCCTTGCTCAGCTTGACTTGCTGCCTCACCCCGTTCCTGCCCTAGTGCCCGGGTTGACCTGGTGGTGGAAGGGGACTGGGGGAAAGTGGTGCGGGGAGGAAGTTAAGCTGGACCCTGAGTTAGACTAGACCCTGGTGGTGAGAGTCTGGCCACCACTTGCCACCAGGCCCTGCCCCCACTCCACCCCTTCCCCCACCCCTGTCCCATCTCTTCCCTCCCTGCCCCATTCCTCTCCCGCTCCCACCTCTTCCCGTCCCTGCTCCTCCCCCTCCCCACCCAGCGCCTCCTGCACCCCACTGAACAGCTGATCACTGGCAAATGGGAGGTGCTGAAGGGGAAGAGGAGGAGCTTGTCGGCAAGGCCTGTAGTGGGGGGGGGGGAGCTGGCTGCCAGTGGGCGCTGAGCACCTATTTTTTCCCTGTTGTTTCTGCAGCCCCGTAGCTCCCATGGAGTCACTGACTTGGCTCCTTTTGCACTCTAGAGAGAGGAGCAGAACCAGGGCTATGGCTGATCTATGGGGCACCAGGTGAGTGGCAGAGGCTACAGGCGCTGAGAGTCTGCCAGACCCCCCGGGACACAGTGTGTCCCAGGGATCTCTAGGAAAGGAGCAGAACAGGATTTACTTGGGGAAAGAATTGAGAGTGTCTCAGGGGGTTGAACAGAGGTGTTGCTCAGGTTAGAAACTGGCTAAAAACCAGACATTGCTGTGAGCAGGATTCAAACCTGCGCAGGGGAACCCGAGTGGATTTTGATCCCAACACCTTAACCACTCGGACATCACAACTCTGAGCACAAAACTACCCCACTGTCAGAGAACCTGGTAAATAACCACACTGCCCAGGCTTGAAGTCATCTGAACTACAGAATTCCCACCGCAAACCTGGCTCCCAAAGCACAGGTGGGATTTGGGGTTTGTTCTCATTGCTTAGCCATGTGCAGTAGCTCATGCTCCAATGCGTCTGTTAGTCTATAAGGTGCCACAGGACTTTTTGCTGCTTTTACAGATCCAGACTAACACGGCCCCGCTGATACTCCTAGTGACACTCTCCAATGGATCCCCATCCTCCACCCACCGTGAGGTAGGTAGGAGCAGATCATTATTATCCCTACTTGAAAGAGGGAGAAGATAAGGCTGAGAAAGGAGAATTGACTTGGCTTAGGTCACACAGCCAGTCAGTGGCAGAGTTGGGAATAGGACCCAAGAGCCCTGATTTTCAAACTAACCATCAGATCTTGAATTTCACACATTCAATGACCTGAATAAAGTGCTCTCGGATGAGCTCCAGACCAACAACAGTGAACAGTAATTATTCAGCAAGTATTTGAGGAGAACTGCAATGTTAGAGAGAATCATGAACTGCTCAGAGACCATTAATGCAGCGAAGCAGCAAAATTTGTCAAACATATAACAGGTTATGTCTTATTTCCTTGGTCTTAAAAGAGAACAACAAGGACCTGAGTCTCCTCCATGTCAATAACCCCCTGCTCAGCCAATCAGGGTAGAGACTGAGGATGGGAGGCTGAGGGTTCTCACCAGAGAGCCCAAAAGATGGCCCAGGTCACCAGTGAGGATCAGTGCCCCAGCACTATTTCAGCCCCACATTTTTGGGTGGGCCTCCCACAGTGGGAGCTGTCGAGCACTCCCCCGCAACACACA
>RQSS01093815.1:0-14589 GCA_003846335.1 Cuora mccordi
CCCCCTGCCCTGCCACCCCCCATTGCACTCCCTGCCCTGCCCCCAGGCCCCTGTCTGCACTCCCTGCCCTGCTCCCAGGCCCCTGTCTGCACCCCCTGCCCTCCCCCATTGCACCCCCTGTCTGCACCCCCTCCCCTGCTCCCCTCCCCTGCCCCCAGCCAGCCCCGTCTGCACCCCCTGCCCTGCCACCCCCATTGCACCCCCTGCCCCTGCCTGCCCCTGTCTCCACCCCCTGCCCTGCCACCCCCCATTGCACCCCCTGCCTGTCCCTGTCTGCACCCCCTGCCCTGCCCCCAGCCCCTGTCTGCACCCTCTGCCCTGCCACCCCCCTTGCACCCCCCGCCCGCAGGCCCTGCCTACAGCCACCTCCTGCTCCCAGCTGCTCCCCCTGTGTATGTCTGCACCCCCCTGCTCCTCCCTGCCCACAGCTGCCCCCTGCCACCCTCCTCCACCCGCAGCCTCTGCCGCCCCCACCTCCAGCCAGCCCCTGTCTGCACCCCCTGGCCAGAGCCAGCCCCTGCCATCCGTCCTGCCACAGCCCCTGCCACCCCCCTTGCCTCCTGCCACAGTCCCTTCCCGCAGCCCCTGCCACCCCCCGACCCCTGCCACAGCCCCTTTCCCCGCCACAGCCTGTCTGCACCACCTGCCCACAGCCAACTCCTGTCTGCAGCCAGCCCGTGTCACACTCCCTGCCTCCAGCTAGCCCTGCCCCACGCCCCTGTCTGCAGCCAGCCCCATGGCCACTGGTGCCCTGCAGTTCCCAGGGCACTAACCCTGCACACCTGCTTCAATGAGGGGGGCAGGGAGCAGCTGGGACCCACACATGTGCACACCCGAGGGTGACCAGACAGCAAGTGTGAAAAATCAGGACAGAGGGTGAGGGGTAATAGGATCCTATATAAGAAAAAGACCCCAAAATTGAGACTGTCCCAATAAAATTGGGACATCTGGTCACCCTAGCACACCCCAGGGAGTGGTGGGGACCCACACATGGGAAATGGAGCTCAGTTCTAGTTCAGGCCCAGCTTTGTAAAAAAGAACTGTAGGTCGGGTTAACATACAGCCATATTTTCCCAGAGATGTCAGGCTTTTAGGTTCTTAAATCGCTGTCTGGGTGGTAAATTTTAAAAATTCCTCCCGGGAAAATACGGACGTAGGGTAACCCTATTGGTACAAAAAATCCGTACTGTGGCACATCTCCTAAATCAGAACTTTTTATAGGGAACCGGTTGTTAAAATTTTAGCAGCTCATCACTGGAAGGGAGGCGCACGTGTCCCCCATGGGGACTGCCCAGACCCCCGTTTCCCAATCCCAGTTGTTGCCCCCTAACTACCAACACAGTTGCTCCCAACCATCAGTTGCCAGTCACCTGTCCATCCCCCACTGCTGCCCCCTTCCTTTATCCAGAGACCTTTCAGCTCCCCGTCCCCCTCCCATTTAATCAGCTCCTCAAAGGGCTCCCTGCTGCCCCATGGGAATGGTGGGGGTGGGGGAACCATCACTTTGTGTTTATGTATTGGACAGTCGTATAAAATCCAGTCCAACAGTCCCCCTTTTCCACTAGTTCATTAACAGCGATATAAAATCCCCTCAGATCTTGGTGTTTTTCTCTCATGTTAACAAATACGCAATTTGTGACACATTTTCTTTGCAAATCTCAAAGATTCATATAAAATACCCTAAACATTTGCCCCACTGCTCTCTAGTTGTCTATTTCTAATTGAATATACCCTGAGATTTCCCCCGTCTCTCTAATTATAAAATACCAAGAAAATCTCAGATTTACACCTTTTCTCAGATTCTTGAACATGGATATAAAATGTTTGCAAATGTTGCCCATTTCCTCTTTATTCATTTTTCAAACATTGATGGGAAACACTCAGATTTTGCCTCCTATCGACAACTGACATAAAATCCCTCTGATTTTCCACTTTCCTCTCTATAATTTGCAAAATGGATCCAAAATCTCTCAGATTTCCACCCTTTCTCTTTCATTTCTGAACGTTGCTCTCAAAGCTCAGGTTTTGCCTCTTTCTGTGTCATTATCAAATGTCAGTTAAAAATCCTATCGGGTTTGGGGCTGTTCCCCGTGTTTCTAAATCCCAGAAACTTCTTCCTTCGAGGGAACCTGTTGCCCTGAGTGCTTCTCCATCCTGGAGGTCATCTTTCCCGACTCCTTTGCGAATCATTTGTTCCCTCCTTTATCTCTGTTAAAATGTTTGCCAAAGAAACAGACCAGCCAGATATTTAATACACATCAAAGCCAGAGGCCTCCCCCTGTTTGGGGATCAGTGGTTCCCAACTGGTAGCAGGAGAGTTGGCTGGACCCTTTTCTTTTCTCCAGCTGGCACGGGATGAGGAGGTCACTCTGAATGCAGTGTGAGTTGAGAAGTATCCCAAGCCCCATGGCAAATGGCCTCTGTGAGGGGTTGATTCCCCCTGTGCTAAGATGCAGCCACCTCTGGGGTGGATCCAGGGTGGCCATTATTTGCTAGTGACAGGCATGGACATTTCTTACCTATTTTGTCCCTCCAGGCCTTCCATACTCCAGTTCAAGAGACATCCCCCAGGGCTCCCTCTGCCTGTGTGACTGGCCAGCAGGGGGCGGTGGTCACTTTCTATCCACTTCTCAGGCACTGTGAGGTAACAGTGTTGCTGGGTGGGGGTGGGGCTGTGTGGGGAGATAGCAGGCTGCCGGGGGCTGGGGGTGGGGGCGGCCTCCGGGTGGGCTGGGCGGGGGGTCCCCTGTTCGGGTGGTGGGTTCTGGAGATTTGGGGTTTCAGGGGGTGGTTGTGATGTGCCCAGCCCTGAGGCTGTGGTTCCTGGAGGTGGGTATCGCTGAGGGCCTGTTGGCTGCAGAACAGGGGGGTGGGCGTCTCTTGGGGAGGCGGGACAGGGGGTTAGAGGGAGCCTGGTGCTGTGCCAGGGGCTCTGTCTGGGCTTCCCCCGCAGACTCCTGGGATCGCTGCCCTGCCCAGTGCACAGAGTGTGTGTGGGAGAATCCCCGGTGCTAGGCCAGGGGGTGCCCCTGTAAAGCATCAGGGGATCCCGCAGGGGGGCGGAGGGGGTGCCAGGCAAAGGGCAGGGCAGATCCTGCTGGAGGGCGGGGGGGATCCTAGGCAGGCAGTGATGGACTGAGTTCCCAGCGGGGGTCCTTTTTGGGGGGTCTCTGGCTGTTGGGGTCTCTTGGTGGGGGGAACCCTTTGGGATTCCCAACCTGGCAATGAAGATCTGGTGGGGGTTCTCTGGCCGGTGGGGCTCTGAGGGGTATCTGAGGTCCCTGGCTAGGGACTCTGGGGGCTGGGTCCCAGGGAGTATCTTGGGGGGGGGGGGCTGGGGGGCTGCGAGATGCTCCTGACCTCGCTTCTTCTCCCTAATTAGCTTATGCCAGAATCCTGGCTCCAAGCACTGCCCGACATTCCCTGGCAGGCCCAGTCACCGTGATAACTTTCTAGCCACTAATCAAACACTGTGAGGTAAAATCACCGATTTTTGCTTTTCTCCCCTCTTGAAAACTGCAGGAACTTCCATTTCCATTGTCCTAGATTGTCCAGTCCATTGTCCAGTCCTTGTCCTAGATCTGGGGGGTGAGGGAGGTGGGAAGGGGGTCAGCACTGCCGCACAATGGTCCCTTCCACAGCGTTCTGGACTCATTCTTTCTGAACTCTGGTTTCATTGAGACCATTGTTAATCCAGAGTCACTGTATGGAAAGACAAGGAGTGACTCTGGATCGACATTGGGGCAAATGAGATCAGCAATTCTCCCTGTGAGAAGGGGCTCTCATTAGCTGCTCTCCCCAGAGAGCTAAAGGAGGGAAGCTGCTCAAACGCTCTGTCCCTCTCTGCTCAGGATATTGGGGTTCAGCTTCCTGGGTCAGAGGCTGCAGCCTCCATTGTGATCGGGGAGATCAGGCTTAGCAGCTGCTGCTCCCCCAGCGGGGTTCTGTGCTGGGAAGTGACCTTAATTAAAGCTGCTTCTCTGCCCGGCCCAGGGGATGACTTTCTCCGGCTGGTCCTAGCCCCCTAGGGCAGCCCTGGGCCCTGTTAATACTAAATTCTGAGCCAGAGTCTCCATGTAACTGAAAGACCTCAGGGAAAGTGCTGGGGACTGGCAAGAAAGTGACTCTACACAAACAGCCCCTCCTCATTTCTCCTCCCAGTAGCAATTGCCAGGAGAAAATCCAGCCATGGGAGAGCAAAGCCCCCAGGAATGGGACTTTCCCAGCCAGAGGGGCAGGGAGAGAGGACGGGGAAGGAGAGTCTGAAAGGGGCAGTGGTAGAAATGAGAGGGGAGAGATTTCCAGCTCTCTAGTCCACCTAGAGACATGTATTGCAGCATCCCTGGGCAGAACCACTTTCCAGTGAACAAAACAAGGATCAGACAGAGGAAAAGCCAGTTCCTGACTCCATATTCCCCCTGCTGGGGTGTGGCTGCTGTGGGATCAGTGTCCGAGGGAATCCCCCATAGTGACTCCTTTGGTTCTGCTCTTTTCTAGCCTTGTGTTCAGAGACTTTGTTACAGGGTGAGGGGACGGAGAAGGGAGGTTAAAAATGTCTCTGTGGGCTTAGCCTGGCAGGAGGGGCCAGGTCTACATTGTAATAAACAGATTGAGCATTTCCCAGCATGGCAGACTCTAGGGTGTCTGTCTGCAGGGAAAGGACCTGGGGGAATTCTGATGTGAAATTAACTAAAACCGGTTCTGAAACACCCACAACTGCCCTTCTCCCCCAGACAGGCTGCAGAATGACATCCATATTTTGCTCCAGCTCATCCCAGCCTGGCGTGGGACAGGGAAGAGAAATGGCTGTAGTGGAGCCAACTCAGGTAGAGATTATTGGGGGGTTGCTGGCGGGTTCCTGCTGGAGGAGAGGGAGAGCAAATACACCAGAGATGGGAAGGTTTGCATAGTCTGGTCTGGAGGTTGGAGCGGGGCAGGAAATTCACAGCGTGGGGAAAGGAGGAGGCCAGGGTGTGGCAAACCTGCTGGGAGTTATTTAATAAGTGGCTTAGATTCTAGGAACCGACCCTGGAGGTTGAGAGGTGGAAATGCCCTAATTTGTGAAGAAAGAAAATAGCCCACCTACATGGAGCTAGTCAAACTGACCTGGAGCCTGACCTCACTAACCAGTGGCTGCTATGAGATATGAAGGGGGCACCCATGAGTCAGGCTTATTGGAGCTGCCTCTCCCTTCATATCCTGCTCCTCACAATGAGGAGGTTATTGGGCTTCCTACCAGGGAGCTCTCCCTGGACCCTGCTAGGGGCTCCATCTCCTGTATCAGTCGGTGGCTAGTAGGTGTGTGATGGATCTGCTGGGAGAGACAAGGGGCTCTCTCTTCGTCCCCTCACCCTGGTATTTGCTGGATACTCTGAGCGGGGTGGGGGTGGGACTCTGTTGACTGCGATCCACCCATAGCTTCCATTTGATTGGCTCCTCTCTGCCACAAATAGTGGGGCTCTGAGTGGGGACTCTTGCTCTTTCAGGGGCCGGTGACCTTCGAGGAGGTGGCTGTGCATTTCACCAGGGAAGAGTGGGCTCTGCTGGACCCCGCTCAGACAGCCCTCTACTGGGATGTCATGCAGGAGAACTATGAGACTGTGACCTTGCTGGGTAAGGGTTCGTGTCCCCTCGGATCTTGGAAGGGGAAATGAAGAATTAAGGTTCACGCCAGCCCCACAATGCCACCTCTACTCTGTCCTGTTTCAGCATCATCCCAATATGCCAGTGACACAGACACACTACCAGAGACCCTCCCCTGCTGCAGAACACTTTGGGAACAGAGCACAGGAGCCGTATTGCACAGTGTCAAATAGCTCCTGTTTGCTCAAGTGAAACTGGGAGTTAGGTCTGGCATAACTGTTCCATACCCCTAATCATTTTTGTTGCCCTTTTCTGAACCTTTTCCAATTCCAATATATCTTTTTTTGAGATGGGGCGACAACATCTGCATGCAGTATTCAAGATGTGGGTCTATCATGGATTTATTTGCTGTTTTTACAATTATGATATATGATATATTCTGTCGTATCTATCCCTTTCTTAATTATTTCCAACATTGCTCGCTTTTTTTCACTGCTGCTGCACATTGAGTGGATGTTTTCAGAGAACTATCCACAGTGACTCCAAGATCCATCTCTTGAGTGGAAACAGCTAATTTAGACCCCATCATTCTGTGTGTATAGTTGGGATTATGTTTTCCAATGGGCTGCACTATGTGCTATCCTGACATCTAGCACTGCTGAGATCCTGCATTCAGTGATATCCCTGCCCTTCCTGTTCCCTTTCTCCACTGAACCCCACTGGCCCATGCTTCCTGTTCCCAGATTCCCCAGGACTCTCTCGCTGTCTCTGAACCTCTCTGTCAGCAGGAAGCAGTGCCAGGGACACTTGCCCTCTATCTGGAGTCTTCGATTTCTGGGACATGGATTTACTTTCTCTGTGTTGTAAGAGGCTCTGTCATAATGAGTGTCTGTGACATTACCTAGAGTACAATCTGGATTGTTAAATAGCTGTGTTCCCTCAGTTCTCCAACCTGGGGTGCCTTTTCCATTGTTTTACCGCGAGAACATCCCCTCTTGGCCAATTAACACACAGTCTCCAGCATGTAACTCTCTCCCAGCTACACAGTATTGAGTGCTGCTAGACAGCCAGTCATGAATTACACCTCAGGAGAAAACCAGCAAATTCTCAAGTGCCCAACTTTCCCCCAGAAATGTGCGTCTTGCACTGTCCAGCATGCTACTGAACAACGCAAGCTCATATGAAGTCTGTCATTTCATCAGTGGAAAATGACATGCAGCAGCTTGTTATCCCAAACGGAGTTTCCAACACACTTTAATCCAAACACACTGGTTAGATAAACAATAAACCAAGATTGTTAACTGCCAAAAACTAAAACTAGGCCCAGCCCATGAAAGGGGCACTCCCAGGAGAGACTGTATAAAGGCCGGAACATCAAACAACTTTGTAAACCTGAGACAGCTGCCTTGGGGACAATGACAGGGAGAATCCCCCAAAGTGACTCCTTGGATTCTTCTCTTCTCTGGTCTCTGATTGTTCCTTCCAAAGTGGAGTACTTTGCACTTGTCCCTACTGAATTTCATCCTCTTTCCTTCAGATCATTTCTCCAGTTTGTCCAGATCATTTTGATTTTTAATCTAATCCTCCAAAGCACTTACAACCCCTCCCAGCTTGGTATTGTCCGGAAACTTGATAAGTGTAACAGAGACTGTTACTGGGAGGGTTTCACCATGTGTCAGAGGGTTACACCCTGGTGGGAGGGGGCTAGGCCTGTACTGGAATAAGGTCACTCTGTGCTTCCGAGGGTATGGCTACACTTGAGAGTGGCAGCGCTAGTGGAGGCTTTCCAGCGCTGCAATTAGTAACTGTCCACACCTGCAGGGCACATCCAGCGCTGCAACTCCCTGGCTGCAGCGCTGGCTGTACACCTGGGTTTGCTTCAGGTATAACGAGTGCAGCGCTGGTGCTACAGCGCTGCTCGTAAAGTGTGGCCACACACCAGCGCTGTTATTGGCCTCCAGGGTATTAGGAGATATCCCAGCATGCTTTTAACTAAATTATTCCCTTTGTTTTGTATTGCAGCCTCTCTTTGTTTTGTTGTGAATGTGGGGTTCGGGGCTCCGGGAGCTGCTTATCTAAAAAAACAAACACAGCTCCTGTTTGCTGTGATCAATCTGTGAACAATCAAATGAGATATCCCCCTGCCTGCATGATTCACAGGGGTTGAGTGTTTGCTTTTTGCTTGACGAGAGAAACAGCAGCGAGAAAGGGAGTCGGCAGCTGCTTATCTGGTCTGCAGGCTGTTTGCAGTTAAAGAGTAAGGGGTCGGGAAAAGTTTCTGATTTTGCAAGGCAGGGAGCCGATACACAGTGTCAGCTCCAAAAATCCACTCTCTCTCTCCCCCCCGCTCCCTGTCACACTCCACTCCACCCCACCCCCCTCTTTTGAAAAGCACGTTGCTGCCACTTGAATGCTGGGATAGCTGCCCATAATGCATCACTCCCAACAGTGCTGCAAATGCTGCCACACTGCAGTGTTGGTAGCTGTGAGTGTGGCCACACACCAGCGTTTTCCCTACACAGCTGTACGACCAGCGCTGTAACTCTCAAGTGTAGCCATACCCACAGTGTGGCAGAACCTAGAATGTCCATTAGCAGGGGAAAACCTGGGGGGAATTGGCTTGTGGAATGGACAAAAGCCCTTTCTGAATTCTTACACCTTGCCCTTTTCACCCCAGCAGGCTACAGAATAACATCCATATTTTGCTCCAGATCATCCCGTCCTCCCAAGGGGAAGGAAATGGCTGCAGTGGAGCTGGCTCAGGTAAGGGATTATCAGGGAGCTGGTGGTGGGTTCTGCTTGGAGGGAGAGGAGCAGTAAATGCATAAGAAGGTGGGAATTGCTAGAGGTGGTGGGAGGCAGGAAATATCTCGGGTGGAGAAAGGGAGGGGACAGGATGTGACAAACCTGCTGACACTAGTGTAGTTTAGGGTGTGATGGGTTGTCACCCCCAGGGGCAGTCTGGGAACCGCTGTGCCCTCTAACCCTCAAGCTGGGCTGGCCCTTCTCACACTGCTTTGCTGGAGATTCAGCCAGCCTCTGCAGGCCCTGTTATCACCCAACACGACAGCAGGTGGCGCTGTACACCCAACTAAGCCACCTGAGTGACACTGGAAGGCGTGAGAAACAGTTCTCCAGTGAAGGGGAAGGAGGGAAGCCTAACATACTAGCTGGATAGAATTTGAATTAGCAGTTTTTCACCCTGCAGAACTGTTACCTTTTGCCTGAGCCAAGCAGAGTTTATCTTCATCACATTCTATCCATCCACTTCTCAAAGTGTCATGGGATGAAGCATTCTCCGTTGTCTGTGCTTGCAGATGATGTTTTGACTTCTTTAATCCTATATCGGAGTCGCTATGACTGGAGACGAAAGTGTCAAAGTCCTGGGAGGGGAATTCAAATGGATCCCAAATACAGTGTGATCATTTAGAGTTTAAATCCCAGGTTCCATCTATTGTAAAGCCACTTCTGGCAAGAGGGCTGTTTTTCCCTCATTATGGGGATGCTACCATACTAAAAATTTTGTAAATAACATAACTGACGATTGAGACAGGAATGAGGGAAGCAGGTTTGAATGGATCAGAGGACAATGTGGTGGGAGAATCTCTTGTCCTGATTCTGAATAATCAGATGTAACCTGCTCTGGAATTTTACTTGACACTTTCTTTGTAATCTATTCATTCTCTGTGATGTGGGTTTCTATCTTTCCTGAAGGCTGTTTGGTCACCCAATTGGATATTAGTTCAGTTTGGTAGGATGTAGCTCAGATTTATTGAAGAATTTAAGACAATGACTCTTTGCTAAAGTCCTCATTTATGATTTCAGCTTTGCTTTTTCCCCATCCCTCCATGATGACATGGAGAAAGTTGAAGTGCAGTTCTATCAACAGGAGATAACTCTCTAATTTACTGGACAAGCTAACAAAGAAACAGCAGTGATTTAAAATCTCCACTCAGAAATGGTGAACAACAGCAGAACCCCAACTAACTGAAGGAAGTGCATCTGATCACAGTGTATTTCAGTTGTTTAAGGCAATATCGTCTCCGATGATCTGGGAAGAGAATTCCATGGTAAGTGGTTTTGAACTAGGCAAAATGCCCATGTGTTTGGTTCCCAAAGCATTTGTAACCCAGGCCCTCCAAAGATCTCTCCTAACTAATCCTATGCTATGGGAAATGCAGCCCTTCAAGACACAGAGGTTGAGGAAACAGAAGTGAAGTTTTTGTTGAATTTATCCTTTGTAGGTTCTAAAGATGTGAATTTCCTGCCCCGCTCCAACCTCCAAACCAAACTGCCCAAGCCTCTCACCTCTTCTGTATTTGCTGTCCCCCTCCTTCAGCAGGAACCCACCAGCAACCCCCCCTCCAATAACCCCTACCTGAACTGGCTCCTCTGCAGCCGTTTCCCTTTCCTGTCCCATGGGAGGATGGGATGAGCTGGAGCGAAACATGGATGACATCCTGCAGCCTGGCAGGGCGAGAAGGGCAGTTGTGGGGGTTTCAGAACAGGCTTTAGTTCATGTCACATCACGATTCCCCCAGGATCTTTCCCTGCAGAGACACAGCCTAGGCTCTGCCATGCTGGGAACATGCTCCAGCTCTTTACTGCAGGGGAGACCTGGCCCCTCCTGCCAGGCTAAGCCCACAGGGAGATTTTTCAGCCTCCCCAGTAATAAAGTCTCTGAACAAAATGCTGGAAAGGACCAGAACCAAAGGGGCTGGGCAGGCCCCATAGGGACACTGGCTCCTCCCTTCCCCTCCTGTTCAGCCATGTCCTGTCGCTGGCAGAGATCGGCCCCCCCATGTCCCCCCCAGAGGCAGCCGTGTCTGTGGGCTCCCCCAGCCAGCACCTACTAACCACCACCCACACTGGGGGAGTGACACAGGACAGCAAATTCCACCTACCCAAGGACAAATTGCTGCAGATAAACGGGCTGGGTTCACATCCCAAAGCTGAGGAGAATTTAAGAATTATGGAGAAAATAGGGAAAATGAGAGACTAGAGAGTCAATAATTTTAGGGAAAATGAGGGAATCTCCTTGGATTTTCTAGCGACATGTGGTGAGGGGAGAGAAAAGGGGAGAACCAGAGAGAATTGTTTCAGTGTTGGAGAGGGAAGTGGCACAAACAGGAGAATGATGCAGGTATCTCACCCCCCAACTCACACACATGTGCCAGAGCCCCGCCCCCAGGAGCTGCCCCATGTTGGGTCTCTGGGATTTGTTCTCTTGCCTCCTACTTCCCAGCACCCACGGCTCCCAGCTGCTCCCTTCCTGTGTCTGCAAACACCCCCCAAGGGCGGGCTGCAGTGCTCACTGGGGCTGTCTCCAGTGGCTGAAGTTCCCTCCATCTCGGCTCACCTGGGGGGGAGGGGAGGGGAGGGGAGGGGAGGGATGAAGAGAGGAGATGGGCCAGGGTGTGAAAACAGAATTAGGGGGCAGGGAGAGGAGGACAGTTTGGAAAGGTGGGGTTTTTGCAAGGGGGGGTGATCCAGATGGAGTCAGAAGCAGTTGGGCAGTAGAGGCTCAGGGAAATTGAGGGAACCCCCTGTGTGTCCCAGCGTTGGCCAGGGATTGTACAGCACCTAGCGCACTGTGGGGTCCCAGAGCTGTAACTAGTTATTTTTTCACCCAAGGCAAGAATAAAAAATTGCGCCCCCCCCACCGTGCCACCTAGCCCCCTTGAAACACCCCCCCCACCACCCATCCCTGTGGAAACAACCCTCCCCAGCGCTCCCCGCCCCACAGAAACAAACCCTCCTTCCCCAGCGCCGCACCACCGAAACAGCTGTGGGCCGAAAAGGAAGGTTTGGGAGACGGGGGAGGGAGAAGAAACGGCCCCCATAGGGTGACCAGATCTCACCATCACACCCCTCTTCACCCCCTATCCCCCCACTGGCCTTCTGCATCTCCTTCTAGTCAGTCCCCCACCCACCACTCCCCTCCTTTTACCTCCTCCCTCCCCTTCCAGAAACCCCCGTGCCCGCCCCTAGAGCCCCTGCTGGCTCACTGCTCACCTCTGTGCCCACCCGCCGCTTGCCCACCCACTCACCTCCGACTCTCCCCCCCAGTATAAAGCCTCATTCAGAGCCCCAGGGGTCACTATATTATATATATCACTGCAGTACCAAACATTAAACTGCTGAAAATGGCGTCCCCCTCCAGCCACCAATATTTTGGACTAGAAAGCTTTGCCCCAGACATCCCCAGACTGGCTGAGGGATGCCGGTGTGGCCTCACCTAGCAGCCCCCAAAGAAGAAATTGGGGGGACTACATGGACAGGGCCCCTCTCTAGCTGAAGCCTGTCAAGGGAGGTACATGGATCCCACCAGAATTTAAAATGAAAAGTGAGGGAGGGGAGGCTCTGCTGGACCTGGGCAGCTCTAGATACAGCAACAGGCACGTAGGAGGATTTCCACTCCTGAGCCATGGAAGCAGAAATTGACTTTTCCTTTCCAGATTTAGTTAATGTTCAGAAAGGGAATCTAGCGCCTGCCTTCCAGATTTGAACACCTCAACATTCAGGAGTGCTCCAGCTCAGTTTGGGCAGCTGTTACTTCATTTCTCTCTAATCAAATATGCTGATCCACTGTCATTTGCTGTAGAAAAAGTAGGATAAAATTGAGCAAGAAATGCTTCCCAGGGGTTATTAGGACTGGAATTGCTATTTTCAACAGCCATTGCCTTTTTTTTTTGTTTTTTGTTTTATTTGTTTAAAAGGAAGACAGTGATATTGCACTGGCAAATTCCCCAGAGAAGCAAAGAGTGGAACAAAAGAATAATAAAGGCACCTCAACTTTTCCTCATGTATGGAGGACAGTCTTATAATATGCATCCAGATCTCCTCCAATCACACAAGGTGAAAATTGTTCCATTTTACTGCAGTTCTGTAACCATGCGGGAACCAGTCTGTGTTCTGTGCACATCCAAAATTCCTGCTGAATGACCCACCCTGGGAGCAAGTTACCAGTGACCCAGGGCTGGGGTGGAAGGAGAGTGCAGGGGTGTGTGTGTGTGCGGAGAGCCTAGGGCTGGGGTGGCAGGGGGGGTGCGGGTTGGGAGTGGAAAGCCCAAGGCTGGGGTGGCAGGGGGTGTGGGTGCAGGGGGGAGCCCAGGGCTGGGGTGGGGGCAGCCAACATTTTTTTTTGCTTGGGACAGTAAAAAACCTAGAGCCGGCCCTGCCTCCACGCACCGTGAGGTAGGTAGGAGTGGATCATTATTATCCCTACTTGAAAGAGGGAGAAGCTAAGGCTGAGAAAGGAGAATTGACTTGTCTGAGGTCACACAGCCAGTCAGTGGCTGAGTTGGGAATAGGACCCAAGAGCCCTGATTTTCAAACTAACCATCGGATCTTGAATTTCAGACATTGAATGACCTGAATAAAGTGCTCTCAGATGAGCTCCAGACCAACAACAGTGCACAGGAATTATTCAGCAAGTATTTGAGGAGAACTGCAATGATAGAGAGAATCATGAGCTGCTCAGAGACCATTAATGCAAAGAAGCAGCAAAATTCATCAAACACAGAACTGGTTCTGACTTATTTCCTTGGTCTTAAAAGAAACCAACAAGGACCTGAGTCTCCTCCCTGTCAATAACCCCCTGCTCAGCCAATCAGGAGAGAGAGTGAGGACGGGAGGCTGAGGGTTCTCACCAGAGAGCCCAAAGGATGGCCCAGGTCACTGGTGGGGATCACTGCCCGAGCACTATTTCAGCCCCACATTTTTAGGTGGACCTCCCACAGTGGGAGCTGCAGAGCACTCCCCCGCAACACAAACACACACACTCCTGGTGTTGGGAGGGGAACAGGAGAAAGGACAAAGGAAGCAAGAGACGAAGAGAAAGGAGAGAGGGATGGAGGAAAAGGTGAAACAGAAAGGACAAACCCTAATGTCCCCAGTGAGTCTAAGAGACAAAATCCCAGGTGTGCAATAAAATTCTGCCTCCTTAAGCTTGTGTTTTCCATGCCTAGAATTCAACTCTCACCAGATGGATCAGACTGAACAGGTTTCACACCTCGAGGAGGCTCTTACCTTCTAAACAGGGACGGCTGTTTTCTAGTAAAATCACTAAAAGGGAAGGAGAAAACTCGAAAGAGGTTCCTCCTGGCGCTCACGTCCGTGAACCTGAATACTCTCTCAGTCCTCAAAGAGAGACCTGGAGAAGGAGACTTGCTGAAGCAAAGCCACAGGGGTCTCTGAGGTTTCCCTGGCCCCTCGCCCCTGTCCTGCCTGGCTGATGTCAGCATCTCTCTGTGAGGTCACCACCACCTTTCACCAATAGTCTGAGGTCCTGCAAAAGGGCTTTGTGATGTCACTGCCGCACCCCTCCCTTGCTGTGCCAATGTCCTGCCCCTGGCCAGGCACTTTGGAGTTTTGAGCTACTCCCTGTGGATCACCCCACTGAACTAGCGTTCGTTCTAGGCAGCAAGACGGCTAGACAGGGAAACATCAGATGCTGCTCCCAATGCTCAGTTTTTCAGAAATGAGTCGACTTTCTGGCCAGAAAAGACCATTAGAGCATCTAATCGGACCCCAAGCATATCACAGGCCTCCTGTAGGACACAATAGCTACTTTTGGGGCAAACACATTCCAGAAAGGCGTCTAGTCTTCATGAAATGACATCAAGAGATGGAGAATCCACCACTTTCCTTGGTAGCTTGTTCCTGTGATGAATCATCCTCGCTGTTGAATATTTGTGCCTTAGTTGTAATATGAATTTGTCTCTTTTCACCTTCCAGCCATTGGGTCTTGTTAGGCCTTTCTCTGCTCGATTCAAGAGCCCTTTAATACCCTTTCTCTCCATTAAGGCACTTCAGCACTTCAGTGAAGTCACCTTTCTATCTTCTTTTGATCAGCTAAACAGGTTGAGCTCTTTCAATAGCTCACTAGAAGGCATTTTCTCCAGCCCTCAGGACATTTGGTGGCTCTTTGCTGCCCCAGCTCCAGTTTCACAACATTTTTTTCAACTGAGGACACCAAAACTGGAGGCAGTATTCCACTATCAG